>JASANF010011078.1:0-10586 GCA_030248245.1 Trissonchulus sp. WLG1_4
GGTTTGCTGCAAAATGTCCACTGCTGATCGGGTGCTCTCTGGGGACTGTAAGAGGAGTCCTGGTGGTCGAATGTTCGTGTCAATCGGGTGGAAGGTTATTTTCTTGGTAATTGTTGCGTCGTTCAAGACCATAATATCGGGTTCGTTGGGTAGATTGGGGGGTAAAAATTCGGGTAGGCTGGTGCCTTGGGGGTCACCGGGTACAAAATTTTCAGAAGCCGAACAATACTTTATCGAAGAGGTCACATTCGGTCATCAGATTAGAGTGGCTATCGTAGGACAAACGGCATCCTCTATATTGTTTAGCGATAACGTCACGCGTCGCTCGAACACTTTGTTTTCCGCCATTCGGATCCGTGCGACTTCCGCGGCGACTGGGCCCATCGTGTCTCTGAATTCTTCTTTGGTCAGGGCAATATGCTTCTTTTGGTCGAGGTAGCGTTCAACAAACTGGTGGTCGTTGATGGCAATAAGTAACCAGGCCGCTTGAGATTCAGCCCTTCAAAATCTTCTGCTGACTTTCAACAGAAAGAAATAGAATACGGCTTGGTAAGCGCTCTTAAAGGGCACGCCACCAATAGTTATCGGGTTCAGGTGGAATAAGGATAGCGGGTGATTTGGGGCAATCACAAGTACTTCGTGATCCAGAGGTAGTCCGGGTTCAGAGTCTCTGTTACAATCCATAGGTTTCTTCGCGGGTGATGGTTTGGGACTGAGTGAACGCGTCGCTAATCTGGCTCGTTTGAAATTTGATTGAGAGGAAACTGAATGGTAACTAGAAACGTCCGAGATGCTGATTGTATGGCTGCTCTCGCCAGAATCACTCAGACTATCTTCATAGTTGTCGGGGCTTAAGGGGGACTTCGAGGGCGAGTTGGGCATGTCCTGGTCATTGTGGAATTCTTCATTGGATTCTTCATTGGATTGATCTGCTGCCGAGGGTTCCGATTCTTGGGTAGTAATGGCTGTGGTCGTCTCGGAGGTTTGGTCCGACATGTCATATTGTTCGTTGGGTTCATCGTCTGCAGTTCCGGTTGCGGTTGACACCAGCAGTGGGACCTCTGTTTCGGTCGCAGCATCTGTCAGCGGTGGTCGCAAGGTGGCTTCGCAGTACTCATCCATCCGCCGTCGTTCTCTGTCCTCTTCCATTTCCATTTCTTCGATTAGCGGTTCAGAAATCGTCGCGGCACCGCCTTGATCGGCCTCATACTGGTCTTTAGCAATCTCTTTGACTACGGTGAGGTCGATATTAATGAGCCGCATTGATTAAATTGGAATCCCATGCTGTCTTCGGTGCACGTATAGGAACTCGGCCAATAGGGTACCACCTTCCAGGGTCAGTGTTAGAGCACATCAATGACGTTAGTTGCAAGAACAGACAATGGGAAGAAGAAACTTATTTTAAATAATTGAAGGTAGAAAATAATTTTAAGGTAGCGGCTTTGCGCCATAACAGCACATTGATTGAACTTGCAATTGCAGCAACGCAGACAACTGTGAACCTAGAAATTAATGACAACAATTAAGAACAAAGGATATTGACATGTAAATTAATGCTTCTAACAACTAATTGTGAAGCTGTAAAAATTAGCCAAATATTTACAAAATTGTCTAATTTGTTAACGGAAAATAATGAACACCAACTGAGCGGGTTCGAATCCGAAAAGAGCACGCGCTGACGCAAATTTTTGGGCAGATTCGCTCATTATACCCAGTTTATGACAACCAAAATTATGACCCCCAGAAATTTACCATTTTTTACGCATCCGGTACCAAACTTTTTGCGTCAGCACCGCCTGGGACCCAAAAACTTATATAAACCCCCACCGAGAGAACCCGCCACCTCAGTAAATGTGCCAAACCCGTGTACTGCAACTTGCCTCTTTCTTCTACTTCTACTTCTTTGTTTTTTTTATTGTGCGTTGTTGTACGTGAACCCATATCTTATATATAACCACATTAACGTGTAACCCAAATACCGTTGTGGTTGTACCCTTTGCCAATAAACCCTAAACGTTGTTGCCTCCTGTGTTTTGTGTTGTCTGAGTTTGGTAAGTAACACCACCATTACATTTCCACACAGGTCAACAATAGCGTTTTACAAGATACATTGTAATTAATACCTAACTGTTAACAATACCTCGCTTAAAAAATATCACGACTTGAGTGCTTGGTTAATAGGAAAGCTGTAGTTGCACACATATTTATTATCTGTATATCTGATACTGATTGGTACAATTTCAAAATATCATGACACCTTCTGCACTGTATACTCTCTGCTTATACGTAACTTTGGGCCAGTAAATGAACCTACAGTGCTACGAAAATGTGAATCAGAGTAAAAACTTTCTGGTATTAAGTAATTCGCAACTTTCCTAGTCCCCGTACTCTATCCAGACTATCCCATAGTTTTCTACAGCAGCCCAATCTCAGAGAGTAAGCTACACTGTTGCTCACCAATGCAGGTTTTATTGTCCCGTTTGTCCAGCATGTATCCCTCCACGCAGCTGCATTCGTAGCCAATGGGCAAGTCGGTGCACACTTGCTCGCACACATTGCTCCCGCCATTGGGACTCACGTTCAGACCATCCAAGCACTCGTTGATAACTACAACCAAGAGTACATGAAAACCCATAAAGTAACCAATACGGTACAAGAGTACATCTAAATAGGTACTGTTGCTGCAAGAAACAATGCTAGTCAAGAGACGAATCATGACATGTGAAGAGAATAAAGGACAAGGCAAGAGTAACGATACTGGATCAAGGGGAGACACAATACACGTAATACGTACTCTTGCTTTTTGCTTAAACTTGATTGAAACTCATTCAGAACCATTCGACAACGGCAACGAAAAAAGCTAACTTCCATTTGTAGACGTTTAGTAGTTAACCATCTCTTTGAACATGAGCCTTTTATTCTTATGTTAATCGTGTAAAAAATTACTAAATGTAGCAAAGAAAACATACAGCATCTGGGATCCTCATCGGATCCGTCAGAACAGTCTGCCTTGTGGTTGCAGGCCAGTGTCGCGTCAATGCACTGACCATTGCTGCACTTGAACTGTTCCGAAGTACAGGAGCTAGTTGAATTATCTGAAAACAAAGCTAGGATTGCAACTTTACAACCAGTGTAACATGTCTATAATAAATTATTTACCTAAATTAATTACCTAATTACCTAAAACTTAATTATTCAGCTAAAAGAAATGAGTGCGCAATCTGCGGAATATTGTATAAATGTTTTGCTTCGAAAACTAAACAAAGCTGAAAAGCCAACTCAACTACCTCATAATCCCTGATATTCGATAGTCACAGTCATAAAAATATCACAACCACACCTACTTTTAAAATTTTGCCGTTTTCAGGTGAGTTAGATGTATTATTTCGCCGACTGAGCCAGCATATCAATATACGGCCGTTAGCCCATGGCCAGCAAGTTCTCATAAAGCCCCATTCATACATTCGTTCTTAAGGACACAGAGACAAGGACATGGACAAGGACAAATTTCTGTCTGCAGGGAAGAATTAACTCAATAGTTTTGGCTGATTATTTTGTATACGATCTAGTGTCACCCACACCATTGCTCATAAAAACAATATCACATTTAGTTATGCAATTTTCAAAGGTCAAAGGTCAGAGACAAAAGGTCAAGGACCTAGCATGAGCCGGACTTTAGGTTCCAGAACCTTACCGCCGCATGAAGTCTCATCCGAGCTGTCGCCACAGTCGTTAGAGCCATCACACATCCAGGCCTTCGGAATGCATCGGGAGTTGCCGCACGTGAAATACGTCGGGGCGCACGTCTCATACGCTAACACAACAAAAGACACTAGTATCAAAACAAGACTAACTCGTAAATAGTTCATCGCATAAAACTAAAACTATAACTCAATTTAGAATATGTCTCAGCTACCAGATACTGAATTAAAATAACTGGAAATTGAAACTGTAAATAAAAAGTACAAAATCGACACAATTTTCCGGCTGAAACCAAAAAAGTGACCCAAAAATGAGTTCTCAGTTCTCACAAGGATAAAGTGGCTAACAGAGGTGCAACAAACCTAATTCGTATTATTGATAACTTGATCTAGCATTCGGTACTTGATATTCGGCCCAATAACAAAACGCCAATATTATTGACATTCTATAGAATTTACAATTCGTCACTCCTTCAGACAAATTTCTTCTAAACTCCAATAATTCTAGTCAACCTACTGCATCCGTCATGTTCATCGCTCTTGTCGAAGCAGTCATCGTCGTGGTCACAGACCCAGGACTTGTGAATGCAGTGGCCATTGGCGCATCGGAACTCGGTGGGACTGCAGGGGGCCAGGGTGGTGTTGCAGAGCTTGGGGTCCTCGTCCTCGCCGTCCTTACAGCTGATGTCCCCGTCACAGACCCAGGCCTTGGGAATGCACTCGTAGCGCCCGATGTTGCGATTGCTAGTGCACTTGAACTCGTCCGCGCGACACTCGCGATTGCCTGCAATATTAGTGCAAAAATCATAGCGATAAAGTGCACTGCAAAGCTAAGCAGTCGCCACACAGCTACTGTTTGCTGCAGAGTAGTCGCAGGATAGGACTAATCACTAATAATCATGTACCCTTAATACGCCTTACACAGGGAATTTAGTTGAGCACTGAATTAGTGCATACTTTCTGATGCACACAATATTACACATCTGATGCTGCATTCAAATTGTTTGTGTTGTGTTCTTATACTTTGTGAAGTGGCGTAGGTTGTCAGATGACGCATGTTATCAGGGAACTCGTGGACTAATAACATTATGTTCTAGTCAGCTTACCACACTGATGCCTGGTGTGCTCGTCGGACCCGTCGTGACAGTCGTCCTCGCCGTCGCACAAAAAGGCACGATTGATGCACTTGCCGTTGTCGCATCGGAATACGTAGTCGCCCTGGAAATTTAAGTGGTTCTTTAAACTCGGCTGCGTTTAAGATACGCTGTGGGGGGCATGGGGCTGAAATTGGCGGTGGGGCTTATAATAGACTCAGATAGCTCGCCTGTAGGCCTGTATTTTCGCATTGCGAAGCTACAACATTGATCCACTCATTGTAAAATCACGTTTCAAGTTGACATACTTGCACCTAAACAGTTGTCAAGAAAGGGAGAGGGAATTCTTAGTGAAAGAAAAACAAAATCAGCATCAGCATCAGACTGACCCAGGGGGGGTTCGAACCACCTATCACTGGATCTGCAGACCATCGCTCTAACCATTCAAGTTACTGGCACAATGCTTAGCTGTCGTTAATTCATTTAAATACGTAACAGGCCTGTCATACTTCACACACTAATCACCTGATTGGTGTATCATGGAAGAAGTGATTTTACCATTCAGTGTGTGCCTTCTACACGACATAAGACTGCAGAGACGGCAAATACCAATCAACGCTAATCAGTTTATCAGCCTAAATGTGCCAAAAAAGGGTATGGCCAGTTACCAAACAAGTGGATCCATTGAAAGTGCACTGCGGACCCTCGTCCCAGCTGTCTCCGCAGTCATTATCCCCGTCACACTGCCACGTCTCCGGAATACAACGACCAGATGGACAGCGGACACTGAAAGACGGCATGAACTGTCAAAATGTGACAACCAGAATTCTTACGGTAATGGACTGAGCGACTGGATTTAGGGATTGGCTGGGGCCTTACCCAGAATTAGATTTAACGGATTAGATTTAGATTGATTTTGCTATTAACACTTACACAGAGGAACGTAGCCGCCTAGAATGTCTGAAACACTCTGCTTACTTGGGTTATCCTGAAATGTGTCAAGTTTATGTGAACTACGTTTAGTTGACACTGTGTTGATCTGAAATCGAATTTCCTAATCCACACAGACATACGTCTCCTATAATTATCTTGATAACACTCAGCACAACATCACTAAATCTAGGGCAGCTTATGTACTCTTGATAACACACAACACAGCATGACTAACTGTAGTGCAGCACAGGGGTCTTTCTGGCAGTACTGCTGGTCCTCGTCGGTCCCGTCGCCACAGTCGTTGTATCCGTCACACAAGTCGGCGGGCGTGATGCAGATGTTGGTGTTGGGACAGCGCTGCTTGATGCCCCGGCACTGGATCGGCAGGCCCACGCACGTGCTGTTGTTCTCGTCCGACACCTCAAACACTTTCCTTAGTGTCCATTCATACTTACAGCTGTGTGTGTCCGCTTAGCCGGCGACATTGCGAAATAGTCATAGTGTAGAAAATTAACCTGTGGCATGAATATTTAGTAATTTGGTCGGCTGAACAGACGAAACAATAGGGCTGTAAGTATGAATCGCCCCTTAGATCAGGTTCACACTTCACTATGTTTATCATTGTTCGTGACCACAGTTTCTTGCCCAAATTAGTACTTTTAAGCATTGTTCAATAAAGATGAGCATTGCGAAATAAAAGTGGTCATCAAATAAGAATTGATGCTTTTTTTGTCAAAAAATGTCTGGCTGAGCTTGAGAGCTAGGCAGTATTGTTCAGAAAAAATAGATGGCTCCCGTGCACTAATACCACCCTTTATAATTCCAACTCCAACAAAAAATACCTCAGGATCGTGGCAGTCCGGATGTCCATCACACACTTTGGTTTTACTGATGCAATGTCCGTTCATGCACAAAAATTCATTGTCAGCACAAATTTCGGACACTAAAACAAAGCACTATTTAGATGACATCGTGCTCATTGTAGAAACTATGCGGAATTTCTGCGATCGCGTTTTGACTTTGATGGACTAAACATAATACGATTGTTTAGTTCCGGAAAGCGAATGCCTCAATCACTTAACATATTCAAAAACCAAACTGTCTTGATGTCCAAGCGTATGACTAAAACCTCTTTAACTGCATAGTTTTCATAATAAAACGCAGGCACCATTCATAGGTATAGTAAAACTATTTTATGTAGAGCATAATTTCGACTTTCAACTAAAAATAGGACCTAATACAGTCAATACTCAAAAAATGCACACATCCCTATAACTCTTGGTTCAAAAGTATCCAGCAAACAAGTATCTTTTTGTGTATGTCTGATCTGAGCTAAAAAACATTTATGAATCACAACCCTGTAAAAAATATGATCCAGACAAAATGAAGTGTCCCCTACTTGTGCATCCGTCTTCGTCACTGTTATCCCCACAATTGTCACCGCCATCGCACACTTCGCTCTGCAGAATGCACTTGCGGTTACGGCAGAGAAAGTATTGGTCCAGCGGGCACTCGCGGGTACCTGAAACAAAAGTTAAAGAAATAACTAGAAACTAATCCAATTCGCCTTTCTGGTCTGCACAGAAATCTCGGCAGGGTCAACCAACGTGGCAGGGGGAACGTAATAAGCAACGCCAAATGGGGGGGGGTAAGGACGAAAAACTAACTGGAGTTGAACGGCGAACGATTGGCAGGAGAAAAATGATGCAGTGTTAAACGTCCTGGTCTGAGACCCCCCCCAGTCCCCCAAGCCCCAAGTGCTCCTCTAAAAAATAATTTGGTTCCTTCCATTTGCTTTAAACAAACTTCAATTAGAAAGTAAACATATTTCAATGGTAGAAAACTGTCTACCCAAAAAAGATCCTTAAGCCCGGTTCACACTGAGCCTTAAAACTGCGGTTTTAAGGTTTTAAGGTTTTAAGTTTTAAGAGTAGTATTCACACTGCAGTTTTAAGGTTTTTAGTTTTAAGGTTTTAAGGTTTTAAAGTTTTAAGGTTTTAAGGTGGAGCGTTCACACTGCAGTTTTAAGGTTTTTAGGTTTTAAGTTTTAAGGTTTTAGGGTTTTAAGCTTTTAAGGCAGAGCATTCACACTGCCGTCCACAGTTTTAAGTTTTAAGGTTTTAAGCTCCTTAAAACCTTAAAACTGGAGATAAATATATTTTATCTCTTAAAACCAGTTTTAAGAAACAGCCAATCACAGACGTGGTGTACGCGTCACGTGCTCACTTCTAGTGGTCAAACTGATCAGCTGGTTTGACTGCGCTATGTTTATCACTATTATGAACAGTTTGCAAGTCAGCGGCACCTTTTTCGTGCCAAGTCATGTTTTGTGAGTTCAGCTACAGTTTCTCTACGGGTTTTTGGCATGAATTTTAGTTTGACTGTTCGGCGGGAACGCTAGCAGCTGCATAGCATGTACGTATTAACGGAGCGTCGAACAAAGCCAACGTCATAGAGGGTTTGAAATGTTCATTGGTTTCAAAAGCTTTGGGTGTCTGTCTATCTGTACTGTCTTTACCTTTAGCGTTAGCTTTAAGATGATGATCAATCTAACCTATGTAAATGCAAATGAAATGCAAAATAATTGCAACATTTTATTATATATCTTTACTTCACAGGGTTTTGATCACGCTCACCTAACAGCTCATTGAATTCTTTTGGCGACATAAGTACAGAACCAAGAGTACATATTCTGTAATAGGGAAGAGTATTGCACTCATCCCTATTCTAGCTAATCCTATGTTGCGACCGAAATAGCCCTTTAACGTCTTGATTGGAGGGGAAGGTCTGACAGAACTCACCCAAGGTCACTCGGCCAGTTTTGATTTTTTGAGGAAAGTCGGAGGTGGCACATTAGTGTGGGTACTAACATTTTCAAATCAAGAAAGGTGACTCCCGGTACCGAGTTTTTAACACATACTGTGCGTTTTAACAAAAATTACTCCTTTCAAAACATTAGCTCAAACTTAAAACTTAAAACTCCAGTGTGAATAGCAGCAAACCTTAAAACCTTAAAACCTTAAAACTTGAAACCTTAAAACCTTAAAACTGCTGCTTCTAGTGTGAACGCTTTTTGTTAAAACCTTAAAACCTTAAAACGTTAAAACTTAAAACCTTAAAACTTAAAACTGCAGTGTGAACACAATTCTTAAAACTAAAAACCTTAAAACCTTAAAACCTTGAAACCTTAAAACTTAAAACTGAAGCGTCAGTGTGAACCGGGCTTTAACAAACCAGCTAAAATTAATTCACTTCAATACAGGCAAAACGATAATCTACCAAGCTAAAATATTATCATCTAACTTTATTTTTCCACACGTCTCAGACACTTTTCCTAGACATCTCAGTCGCTCAAACGCACTGCAAAAGTTCGGTTCTTCGTCCGATCCATCGTCACAGTGTTTGACGCCGTCACAGGTGAACTGGTACTGAATGCAGGTGTCGCCGCACTGGAACTCATAGGGCGGGGCACAGGTTTTGCTTACGGCGGCGGCTAGAATAGTTAATCCACAGTCATTTTGTCATAAAGTAAAAATGCAAACAATCATCTTGACAGTATTCCTTTGACTGTTGAGGTCACGATTTGCAGTACAAGTATGTCATATGGGTACATACTTCAAGCAAGTAATACGACACAGAATTTCTACCCAGAATTCACGTCTCTTTGTCAGTCTCACAAACAATAAATCAGATTGTTTCTACAGCCGTTATTCAAAAAATTTGCTCACAGAGAAACGGAGAAGCTGTACGAACCGTGCTTAGACATACTCCATTCATATGTCCCAGCTGTCAAGCTAATATACCAATATAGTATACTATATATACTATACTATAACATAATCAACTAACGAATGCATCGTTTTCCATCGGGTGCCAGTTGCATAGAGCTGTTGCAGAGACACTCGGTGATGGGCGCCTCGGCCAGCTGGCTCGTGGGAATGTTGACCGACAGGCCGCTGAAGTCCACTCGCGTGGGGGCCAGGTGACACGACTGCTCGCAGCCCCCGTTGTTCACTCGGCACGGGTCAGAGTCCGTCAGGTCTGAAACATAAGGCCAACGGGTTTTGAAAACATGCAAAAATTGAACGCATCGCAGAAACGGACATACGGCTGTAAGTGCGAATCGACTCTTAACAGATTCTACAAACGACTACATTATGAAACTCATAACCACTTCATAATTCACATTGAGCTGAGAACAGTGTGAAGTTCTTTGAAGTTTGAACAATATTGCCAGAAATCCTGGATCATTTATTTATCGAGTACGCAAAGCAAATGTTGTGTAGTGTCCACCTACTGCATCGCTGTCCATCCTTGACCACAATGTTGAGCGTGGACACGCCTGGGATGTCCGTCTTCACAGCCTCATAAGCCCCGCCCGTGTGTTTCTCAATGCGAAATATACCAGCTGGAAAAATGACAATATGCAACATAAAGAACAAAAAGTATTAAGTTATCGTTAGTTTATCGTTAAATTTTTATACAAAAATGTAATGTTAACTTAGTTATTCTACTACATTAAATTTTTTTGAAGAACGTGTCCAATATCTAAATGAACTGTTTTTAGCTAACGGGACACCTAACAGACAGTACCATGTAGAGTTTTAAAATTATATACAATTATAATTTATATTTTCATCGGAATATAAGAAACAAAAATAAAAACAGAAAAAAGAATTACATATTTTTTGCTAACTACAACACTCATATCTGCACAACATGCTTGCCTAAAACGTTACCAAACACAGAGAAGGCTACATGTAGACATCAATCAACACTTTCCCTTGGTATTATACTCTTGGATCTCTCCAGTAAGCTGACGCCATTCGTAATTTTATCTTATCTACGTCTACTTGTG
>JASANF010011079.1:0-33187 GCA_030248245.1 Trissonchulus sp. WLG1_4
TTTTATGTTTTATTTGTACATATATATTTTGTCTTTTTGAATATTTTTGAGTGCGTTACGACGTTATAGAGGTGCCTGTCCCTGGTTTATCAGTGCTGTCATCATATCGTTTGTGCGGAAAAAACCTTATTGAGGGAAAAATTCTCATTTTGTTTGACGACAATTTTTAAGTAAATTCACCCATTGTTGCTACAAAAGCTGGCTAATCAGGTGTAAAAACATGCGTAGGCTTCAGTCAAATCGTTTATTTGACGCAAACATTTGACGTTGTTTTTTTTCCGTTTTGGCTCACTGCATATTTTTAGGCAAAATCTTATGGAGGGGGGAGGTTGGGCGCGAGGGGGTCGGGCAGCACAGGAAAAAATCTGAGTACAAAAAAGTTACAAAAAAGTTACAAAAATATTACAAAACGGGTTTTGTAATTTTTTTGTAACTTTTTTGTAATATTTTTGTAACTTTTTTGTAATTTTTTTGTCATTTTTTTGTAATTTTTTTGTAATTTTTAAAAAATTTGTTTTTTGTTTCAAAGTTGGCAAAAACACATTTCAAGCCATAAAAAAGGCATCCTGACCTTGAAATAACTGTATTTTTAATTTTTTTCGATTTTTTGAAATATTTGCTTTTCAACGTTTTGTAATTTTTTGTAATTTTTTTGTTTTTTGTAATCTCATTGTTTTGCTTAAAATTTGGCAAAAACACATATAGACATAGAAATTGTGTCTTGACTCTGTAATTGCATTTTAACTTTTTACTATTTTTTGAAACATTTTCTTTTCAGCGTTCTGTATTTTTTCGTCATTTTTCTGTGATTCTGTCATTAATTTTGGTATCATTGAAGTTTTTTTGCAGCTTACATCAACGGTAAAGATGATGCAAAATCGTACTGGTGTTGAAGACGATAGGGATGTCATCCTTTGGATTCAACAAGATTCATGATCCCGTTATATATTAAATATGTATGTACATATATATTTAATATGCACATTTTCAGAATATGTGCAGATTTCTTCATATTTTTATCATATGTTTTCAAATATACAGAGTATCAGAGGCGGATCCAGAAATTTTTTCCGGGGGGGGCCCACCATTACAAATACAGTAGAATACAAATGCATAGTTGCGGGAGTCTGGGGGCAGCTAGACACCTTTACTGTTTTTGACCCCGGGATACCCTCTAAAATCTGCAACTTCTATCAAGGCAAGGCACACAGTTGCGGGGGTCTGGCGGCGAAAGTCTTCGGTCAACTGGAGCCGTATCAGACATTTTTTCCGACAAAATTTAAAACAACGGATGGGAACGTTACATCAGACAGTGCATTACACATGTAAAATGTAGCATAATATACACGTGTAGACATGAAATTGCAGCACAATGAATGCACTTTGATGAATAGGCCTTAATAACAAGGAATAGTGAGCCAAAAACTCGCAGGGGTCTGGGGGCCACAGCCCCCAGAAAAAAATTAGGGGTAATTTTTTATTTTTAGACCAAATTTGCTCAATTGGAGACGTATCAGAAAATTTTCCCGGCCGGACCATAAAAACCAAAGGGGGGACCCTTGTGTAAAAAATCAGTGGGAAAAAATTTCGGGGGGAATTCTTCCCCCTGGGTACGCCCTTGATATGGAGCATAATGTACTCTTGTATAGCAGGCGGGGAAAAAACCCACCCCATTTTTGGGGCGAAAAAAATCCACCCCGGTTCCGGAACTTGGGTATATGGTACAGGTCTAAAAATTTGCCAGCGTATAGTACAGTCCCTGTAGGCAAACGTATATAAGCGGTATCCAAACGGGGTCTCGCCGGTACTTTTTATGAGTCAAAAATTTTGACCTCTCATTTTTGACCCGACATGGCTGCAAGGGAGGCGAATTTTGGAGTCTCATTTCTTAGCACTAAGAGATGCGAGCTGAAATGTATAAACACTTTTACAGAGGACTAACCTTCCTCTATTCATGACAGCAGTGGCAGGTCCCTCCTTCTTTCGTACGAGGGGGGGCATGACCGAAATTAGACGGGGTAAAAAAACCCATGTGGGGAAAAAACCCACTTTTTGAAAATGGTCTGGTGATATCGAAAAACCTAGTAGCTAATACTTCAAAAGACTCATGGTAGTGCAAAAAGACGTTTATTGTTAACACAAATGCGCATACTGACATTTTCTTGGTCGAATTCTGGAATACGGGCCAAATAGTCGGACTTTGTCATTTTGAGGTCCCTTTGGAGCGGAAAGTAGTATTATCTGGTACTGTACTATTGCCAGTTTTTTGTATGTTTTTAATTATAACCTGTCAATTTCTTTTGTTTAAACGCCAAATAACCGAATAAAATTAAAATATGCCCGTCACGACCAGTCACACCCACTTACGATACCCTCCATGGAGGGTCGATGGCGTAAAAAGTAGCCATAACGGGCAGATTTTGCATGTATTTGAAGCGTAATAGCAATTTTTTAGTTGTTCTCAACGTTTTCAGGCGAAATTAAGGTGTTTGGGTGCTTTATGGGGTGGGTTTTTCCCCCACATGTGTTTTTTTCCCCGGCAAGTTTTTTTTTGGCTTCCCGCCAAAAAATGGTAACAGATAGCTAAATGAAACCGGTCCCAGCATTTAGAGCAAGGTTAGGCCTACGACAGATTTTTTTGGTTTCCCGTGAAAACGTATAGTTTATGAGCTACATGACGAAATATGAAAATGCGGGTTTTTTTCCCCGCCAGCTATAATGTACATGCATAGGCTTTGATGAAAGATAATAACAAGAACAAGTAAGCTAGAGGGTTGCGGGGGTCTGGGGGCGGCAGCCCACAGGAGAAAATAGGGAGAAATTTTTGAATTTTAGAGCAAATTTGGTCAATTGGAGACGTATCGGAAATTTTTTCGGCCGGCGATAAAAACCAAAGGGGGGACCCTTGTGTAAAAAGTCAGTGGGAAAAAATTTCGGGGGGAATTCTTCCCCCTGGGTACGCCCTTGATATGGAGCATAATGTACTCTTGTATAGCAGGCGGGGAAAAAACCCACCCCATTTTTGGGGCGAAAAAAATCCACCCCGGTTCCGGAACTTGGGTATATGGTACAGGTCTAAAAATTTGCCAGCGTATAGTACAGTCCCTGTAGGCAAACGTATATAAGCGGTATCCAAACGGGGTCTCGTCGGTACTTTTTATGAGTCAAAAATTTTGACCTCCCATTTTTGACCCGACATGGCTGCAAGGGAGGCGAATTTTGGAGTCTCATTTCTTAGCACTAAGAGATGCGAGCTGAAATGTTTACAGAGGACTAACCTTCCTCTATTCATGACAGCAGTCGCAGGTCCCTCCTTCTTTCGTACGAGGGGGGGCATGACCGAAATTAGACGGGGTAAAAAAACCCATGTGGGGAAAAAACCCACTTTTTGAAAATGGTCTGGTGATATCGAAAAACCTAGTAGCTAATACTTCAAAAGACTCATGGTAGTGCAAAAAGACGTTTATTGTTAACACAAATGCGCATACTGACATTTTCTTGGTCGAATTCTGGAATACGGGCCAAATAGTCGGACTTTGTCATTTTGAGGTCCCTTTGGAGCGGAAAGTAGTATTATCTGGTACTGTACTATTGCCAGTTTTTTGTATGTTTTTAATTATAACCTGTCAATTTCTTTTGTTTAAACGCCAAATAACCGAATAAAATTAAAATATGCCCGTCACGACCAGTCACACCCACTTACGATACCCTCCATGGAGGGTCGATGGCGTAAAAAGTAGCCATAACGGGCAGATTTTGCATGTATTTGAAGCGTAATAGCAATTTTTTAGTTGTTCTCAACGTTTTCAGGCGAAATTAAGGTGTTTGGGTGATTTATGGGGTGGGTTTTTCCCCCACATGTGTTTTTTTCCCCGGCAAGTTTTTGGCTTCCCGCCAAAAAATGGTAACAGATAGCTAAATGAAACCGGTCCCAGCATTTAGAGCAAGGTTAGGCCTACGACAGATTTTTTTGGTTTCCCGTGAAAACGTATAGTTTATGAGCTACATGACGAAATATGAAAATGCGGGTTTTTTTCCCCGCCAGCTATAATGTACATGCATAGGCTTTGATGAAAGATAATAACAAGAACAAGTAAGCTAGAGGGTTGCGGGGGTCTGGGGGCGGCAGCCCACAGGAGAAAATAGGGAGAAATTTTTGAATTTTAGAGCAAATTTGGTCAATTGGAGACGTATCGGAAATTTTTTCGGCCGGCGATAAAAACCAAAGGGGGGACCCTTGTGTAAAATTTCAGTCTGGAAAAATCAGTCAGTCAGTCCCCCCGCGCCCCCCCCCCTGGATCCGCGCTTGATATATATATTATAGTGACAAGCGTCAATGAGTTCATCTGTTTTGTCGCTCGGCTGTGTTTTGCTAATATGTATATATATATATGCTCTTTGCTTTTAGTTATCCTTCCGTAGTGCGGTTGCAAACTGCTCTCTAACAAGTGTTGTATCGCTTACAATCTTTATAAGCATTTGCACAGGTGACAGGTGCGTTATTTCTTTGTTCATACATTGACAGTTAACGTCTTTGCATCAACACATGGGTTCCGCTGAGCTAAATGTCGCTTGCGCCAAGGCCAGTTGGCTTGCGGGGAGTACGGCAGTCGTTGGACGGGCTCCAGTAAGCAAGACACAGAAACCCGTCTGTGTATAGCTAGAAAAAAAACCCGTCTGTAACGCCAGTATTCCGAGCCTTCCGCTCCCCCAGCGTATATATGTATGTATATATTTTTTAGTAAATCTGGGTTATCTTTTTATATGAATTAAAATTGGTCAATTTGTAGATATATTGATCGTAAATTTTCAAAATCGTCAAGTGGGAATAACTTACAAAAAAAATACAAAAAAATTACAAAAAAGTTACAAAAAAGTTACAAAAAAATTACAAAAAAGTTACAAAAACATTTTTGTATTTTTTATCAAAAACTGGTTTTTTATATAGAATTCGGCCAGTTTGTAGATATACTGATCGTTAAAATTCAAAATCGTCAACTGGGAAAAAACTTACAAAAAAGTTACAAAAAAGTTACAAAAAAATTACAAAAAAGTTACAAAAAATTTTGTATATGTTTTCAACTGCGAATTACAAAAAAGTTACAAAAAAATTACAAACTTGCACTCGAATTACAAAAAAAATACATAAAAGTTACAAAAAAATTACAAAATTATTACAAAAAATGACAAAAAAGTTACAAAAAAATTACAAACTTGCACAGTGAAATTACAAAAATGTGACATAAAAATTACAAATTTATTACATATTGTTTGTAATAAATTTGTAATTTTTTTTGTAATATTTTTGTAATCAGATTTTTTCCTGTGCCGCCGCTCCATAGATGGAGGGGCAGCAACCAACGGGGGGCGCACCAACTTAACGATAAAACACTATTTTTAGGCGAAAAAATTCCGGGTTGCGGGGGGGGGGGCGACCAAAAAGGGGGGCTCAGCACCAAATAAACGATAAAACACTATTTTTAGGCGAAAAAATTTCGGGTTGCCGGGGGGTGCGACCAAAATGAGGGGGCTCCGCACCAAATATTTATGCCAGCACCCCGACCCCTCCTTACGAAACCTGTTTCGGTGATGTTTCATGGTATATTCAGTAATCATTGAAGTTTCCTATTCGGTGCATCTCTAATAGCTGTGAGAGTATGAATGTGGTTTGCCCCTCGTGTAAAATTGTGCCTAAAAATATTCCAACAGAGCCTCTATGTATCTTCCAATATCCTTGTGGGAAAGTCAGAATGATGTCAGATCGTAAAAAACAAAAGGACAAAATATGAACAAATAAAGTACAAAAAATGTACAAAAAATGTACAAAAAAAGTACAAAAATAGTACAAAAATAGTACAAAAAAAGTACAAAAATCGCTGAAAATTTTAACGTCTTTTTTACACTTTTATGGCCTTTTTAACGAATTTACTATCAAATTTTTACAGAAATTCTTGTCCTGAAACAAAAAAATAAAAGTACAAAAAAAGTACAAAAATAGTACAAAAAAAGTAAAAAAATAGTACAAAACATTTGAATGGAAAGTACAAAAAAAGTACAAAAATAGTACAAAAAATGTACAAACTTGCACTAAACAGTACAAAAAATGTACAAAAAATGTACAAAAAAAGTACAAAAAATGTACAAAAAAAGTACAAAAAAAGTACAAACTTGCCAGGCCAAAGTACAAAAAAAGTACAAAAATAGTACAAAATTTTTTGTACTTTTTTTGTAACTTTTTGTACTTTTTTGTACATTTTTTGTACTAATATTTTTTCCTGTGAGGGGGGTACCCCCTCCCTCAACTGAAGACGGGGTACTGAACTGAGGGGGGCGGGGTAGCGCAAAGACTTTATCATTGTCTTGAAATGAGGGGGGGTACCCCCCCCCTCAACTGAAGACGGGGTGCTGAGTTGAGGGGGGGGACCCGGTACCCCCCCTCAGTTGAGTAGGGGGTACCCCCCCTCAGTTGAGTACGGGGTCTTAAGTTGAGGGGGGGCACAGGAAAAAATCTGATTACAAAAAAGTTACAAAAATATTACAAAACGGGTTTTGTAATTTTTTTGTAACTTTTTTGTAATTTTTTTGTAACTTTTTTGTAAATTTTTTGTCATTTTTTTGTAATTTTTTTGTAATTTTTAAAAATTTTATTTTTTTGCTTCAAAGTTGGCAAAAACACATTTCAAGACATAAAAAAGGCATCCTGACCTTGAAATAGCTGTATTTTTAGTTTTTTTCGATTTTTTGATATATTTGCTTTTCAACGTTTTGTAATTTTTTTGTAACTTTTTTGTCATTTTTTTGTAATTTTTTTGTAACTTTTTTGTCATTTTTTTGTAATATTTTTGTAACTTTTTTGTAATTTTTTTGTAATTTTTAGAAATTTCATTTTTTTGCTTCAAATTTGGCAAAAATACATTTCAAGACATAAAAAGCATCCTGACTTTGAAATAGCTGTATTTTTAATTTTTTTTCGATTTTTCGAAAAATATGGCATGCTTTTCAACGTTTTGTAATTTTTTTGTAACTTTTTTGTCATCTTTTTGTAATTTTTTTGTAACTTTTTTGTCATTTTTTTGTAATATTTTTGTAACTTTTTTGTAATTTTTTTGTAATTTTTAGAAATTTCATTTTTTTGCTTCAAATTTGGCAAAAATACATTTCAAGACATAAAAAGCATCCTGACTTTGAAATAGCTGTATTCTTAACTTTTTTCGATTTTTCGAAAAATATGGCATGCTTTTCAACGTTTTGTAATTTTTTGTAACTTTTTTGTTTTTTGTAATCTCATTGTTTTGCTTAAAATTTGGCAAAAACAGGATCAAGTGCAGTTGGGGGGGGGGAAATAGTGGACCTATTTTTTTGGAGTAGAGCACCTTGAGGGAAGCAATTTTTGTAATAGAACCCCTATCCACAAATTTGGATTTTCTGAGCTATGACCCCTCAAAAATTGCATTTTCAGTGTTTTTGGAAGTGAACGTAATAGGGATGGAAGTCTCGGTCTCGGTCAAAACCCGAGACTAGCCCAGTCTCGGTCTCGGTCTCGGTCTCGGTCTCGGTAGTCGAAAAGTCTCGGTTTGTACCCGGTCTCGGTTTTTCAAATCTGTGAAAAATTTTCCTGTGGTCCCCCCTTTGGTTTGTATTTTTGGCAGGAAATTGTTTTCGGAAGTTTTTATTTCACAAAAAATTCACACCAAACAGTGAGATTCTGTCAATTTTTTTAAAAACAACTTTACCGTGGTTGTTTAGTTATCAGTAAACACAGTACACACACAAAAATGTATGTTTATGATTTGGTTTTTTATTTCATATTATCTTTCAAGTCTGTCTGTGTGACTATTATTATATTTTATTCTTTAGTATTAGTGTTTGGCTGGTCAACTTTTTTATGCCAATTGGTGGCGGTGGCTTCACATACATAAGTGCTTCACATATGAGTTTAGCAAAAAAAAGCAAAAAAATCTGTGAAAGTTCAACTAAACTACTACTACTACTACTACTACTCAGAACTATGCTGTGACACATGCAGTTCGGTAGATGAGAAGAGAAGACTCTACTCCCAACTATAATTTAGTCTTAGGAGATTGAGGGGGCCCCAATCACAGGGGTCCTACGCCGGAGGCAAAGAATGAAAGAGCGTCACGGCGCGCAGGTCTAATTTTTGAGCCAAAAAAACCTTTCTATCTTGGGTGTATTTCAGCAGAACATTAGTAATTCCAATACAATCGGAGCCATTTTTAACTAAATTCGGCCAGTGTCAAAAATTGCTATTTTCTGGCGAGAACAAGGACAAATAGCGCCTGCTTTGGGACAGAGGTCAAAACTTCGCAGTATTTAGCAAAACATGGCCCCAAACTCACACAAAAAACAAGAAAGAACCAGGAACAGGGTTTTTTTTCATTTTTTTCTTGGTGGCCAGCTGGCCACTAGGCCAAAATTTTTAGTGGCCAATCAAAATTTCTGGTGGCCAATTTTGTAAGTGCTTTTGCTGAGCATTCCCCTATTGTTTTATTGTTTTTGGGTCCCTCTTGTACATACATACTAAATTTCGTAGAGCCTTGGCAGGAATGAAAGCAAAGCAACCTGATAGCTGATACGTATATATATACATACATGTAACAGCACCAAAATTTTGGGTACCCCTCCCCCCTCTGGTAGGACCCACCTCCCCTGCGTCAACTCATTTTTGACCCCCCTCCCGCCCAAAAATGACGCAATTTTTATATTTTTGACCAAAAAATACTGATTTTGACAATTTTTAGCGAAAATTTTGGTAAACATTGCTTAAATTTCACGAAAAAATGCCAATTTTTTGAAATTTTGGCCAAAATTTTACTCCTGCCAGAACCCTCCCCCTCTTTACCTCCGGGCGGGACCCCCCCTTGCTCCCCCGGGACCGAATTTTGGGGGGGGGTCTTCCCCCCCCATCCCCCCCCAACTACATGTATGCGTATATACGTAGGTTTAATTGATACATACACACATTCATACGTGATACGTAATAACGGTAAACACAGGAATGTAACCAAAACTGCCGTGATGTATATAGCTGTCAGTGCATAAGTATACATACATAAAGCGTCTGACCATGGTCTTGTAATTTTACCTAAAAACTTGTAAAAAGTCATCAAATCAATAGGTAAAAAAATGGCAAAAAATGACTCAAAGTCTCGGTTTTGGCGGTCTCGGAATTTGGTCTCGGTCTCGGTAGTCTCGGTTTCGTGGTCTCGGTCTCGGTCTCGGTCTCGGTCTCGGAAAAAAAACCGAGACTTCCATCCCTAGAACGTAGGCTAAAGTTCGGCAACTCTAGGCTAAGCTGGCAGGATTTTTTCTGAAAATTTCGATTTTTTATTGCCTAAGCCTGAGCCTAAGCCTAAGCGTAAGCCTGATACTAAGCCTAAGCCTAAGCCCCATACTAAGCCTAAGCCCTAAGCCTAAGCCTAAGCCCAAGCCTAAATTAAGGCCAAGTTTGAATTTGGTCAAAAATTGGACGTTTCTGGCTAATTCGGCCAAATTTTCGGCAGGAACCCGGTCAAAGAGCCTTTGTTTTGATTCTAAAATATTGTAAACAAAATAATCTGACACCATTTAGACTCGATTAGAACAGAAAAAAACAAGGGCTTTGAAAAAAAATTTGAAAACGTCCCTCACTAAGGGTTCAGATTTTGGGGGGTCATATCTCAGAAAATCCAAAAAATGAAATAGGGGTTCTTGAAGCAAAAATGCTTCCCCCAAGGTGCTCTACTCAAAAAAATAGGTCCACTATTTCCCCCCCCCCAACTGCATTTAACCCCAAAAACACATATAGACATAGAAATTGTGTCTTGACTCTGTAATTGCATTTTAACTTTTTACTATTTTTTGAAACATTTTCTTTTCAGCGGTCTGTATTTTTTCGTCATTTTTCTGTAATTCTGTCATTAATTTTGGTATCATTGAAGTTTTGCAGCTTACATCAGCGGTAAAGATGGTGCAAAATCGTACTGGTGTTGAAGACGATAGGGATGTCATCCTTCGGATTCAACAAGATTCATGATCCCGTTATATATTAAATATGTATGTACATATATATTTAATATGCACATTTTCAGAATATGTGCAGAATTCTTCATATTTTTATCATATGTTTTCAAATATATCAGAGGCGGATCGAGAAATTTTTTCCGGGGGGAAGGGGGGCGACCCCGACTCTACCATTACAAATACAGTAGAATACAAATGCATAGTTGCGGGAGTCTGGGGGCGGCTAGACACCGTTATATACTGTTTTTGACCCCGGGATACCCTCTAAAATCTGCAACTTCTATCAAGGCAAGGCACACAGTTGCAGGGGTCTGGCGGCGGAAGTCTTCGGTCAACTGAAGACGTATCAGACATTTTTTCCGACAAAATTTAAAACAACGGATGGGAACGTTACATCAGACAGTGCATTACACATGTAAATGTAGCATAATATACACGTGTAGACATGAAATTGCAGGACAATGCACTTTGATGAATAGGCTTTGATGAAAAATAATAACAAGGAATAGTAAGCCACAAAGTCGCAGGGGTCTGGGGGCCGCAGCCCCCAGAAAAAAATTTGGGGTAATTTTTTATTTTTCGACAAATTTGCTCAATTGGAGACGTATCAGAAAATTTTTCCGGCCGGACCATAAAAACCAAAGGGGGGACTTGTGTAAAAAATCAGTGGAAAAAAATTCTTCCCCCTGGGTACGCCCTTGATATGGAGCATAATGTACTCTTGTATAGCAGGCGGGGAAAAAGCCACCCCATTTTTGGGGGGAAAAAACCAACCCCAGTTCCGGAACTTGGGTACGTGGTACAGGTCTAAAAATTTGCCAGCGTATAGTACAGTCCCTGTAGGCAAACGTATATAAGCGGTATCCAAACGGGGTCTCGTCGGTACTTTTTATGAGTCAAAAATTTTGACCTCCAATTTTTGACCCGACATGGCTCCAAGGGAGGTGAATTTTGAAGTCTCATTTCTTAGCACTAAGAGATGCGAGCTCAAATGTAACAAGTAGGCCCCTAAAAGGGGCAAATTCCGACGTAGTGGCGTGAAATTATATACTACAGTTTATAGAGAAAATCATTAATTGCATTTTACGTAGCAACCGTTTCAACCGAACATCTTTAGGTTTAGTCACTCACTAGTAAAGAATCGGCTACAGTTCGGCAAGAAATCTCAATGCCCACTGTTAGGTATCTGGGCTCTCCGGCTCCGGATTTGCCCGCTGTTTGCTGGAACTGGACTCTTTGGTTCAGGCTTTGGCCACTGTTACCAGCACTCTCCGGCTTTGGCTTTGCCCGCTGCTTCTCTTGGCTATCTATCGCTGTTACATGGGCTACAGTGTTAGACTGATAGTTTTATGAACAAGGCCATGACGGTACTGCTTGAAAGTTTAGGTCAAAGCTATTCAACTATTAAAGGTAAAAACCAAGGTACGTACTTAGTAACTATATGAGATCAAAGAAGAGTTACTGTGTGAGCCAAAGTTGCCTCAGTTTATTGGCCAAAGTAGGGACTGTATGAGCCCAGAAGCTTAAAATTGCCATTCCAAAACCTCCGGATTGTTGCTGCTTTTTAGCCAGACTAAACGGATGTAACTATGCACGTTAATGTTAAACGTGCATGTTAACTTAGTTTATATGAGTTCGTTGAGCAAAGTAGGGTTAATGTTAGAGCCAAGTGGGGCTATTGTTTGAGCAATAGCTATTTCAGTGTGTTGGCCAAAGTAGTGTTACGGTGTTAACCAAGTCTAATTCAGTTTGTTGACCAAAGTAGGGTTATTGTTTCAAGCAACACTATCTCATTGTTAGCCAAAGTGAGATTACTGTGTGAGCCAAATCTATTTCAGTTTGTTGACCGAAGTAGGGTTACTGTTTGAGCCAATTCTATTTCAGTTTGTTGACCACAGTTGGGTTACTGTTTGAGCCTAAGCTACATCAGTTTGTTGAGCAAAGTAGGGTGTAGGGTTGCTGTTTCTCAGACTCATGGTTTGTCCGCTGTTGTCTCAGCTCTGCTATGGTGTGCTGTTGCTTGGAGTCTTGGTCTACCCGCTGTTATTTGGGCTATGACTGTGCCCGCTTCTATAGTGTCATTTGTCTGTACCCTGGCTTTGCCCACTGTCATCTGTAGTCTGAGCTCTGGCTTGGTCCACCGTCCACCCTACCGTCGCTTAGAGTCTTGATTTGTCCGCTGTTGTCTCAGCTGTAGTTTGGTCCGCTGTTGCTTAGAGTCTTGGTTTGTGCGTTGTTGTCTCAGCTCTGGCTTGGTCCGCCGTTTCTCAGAATCATGGTTTGTCCGCTGTTGTCTTAGCTCTAGTTTAGTCCCTTGTTGCTTGGAGTTTTCATTTGTTCGCTGTTGTCTCAGCTTTAGTTTGGCCCGCTGTTGCTTAGAGTTTTGGATTGTTCGTTGTCTGGGATATGGTTTTGCCCGCTGTCCTCTGTACTCTGTCTTAGCCCGCTCACCACTGTAATCTGGGCTGTGGCTTTCAGGTTTTCCCTACTGTCAGTTATGGTTTTGGTTTGCTTTTGTTGTCTTGGCTCTGGTTTGGCCCGCTGACCACTGTTGCGTATAGCCGTGGTTTACCCGCTATTTCCTGCTGCTGCTCTGTGCTGAATAACTATTGTCAGTTCTTTTGTTCAGCAAAATATATATGTAACAGTTCACTAACAGATCTACTTCAGGGACAAACCCATGTCGTAAATACGATAAATACTGTGAAGTGTCTCACGTTATGACTGTTTCTTATTGGTCAGTCTGTAAGGGTCGATTCATACTTCAATAGGGCATACGGACAAACGGACATATGGCACACGGACAAAGCGCGTTTCGTCCGTTTTTTCAATTCATACTTTTTAGGGCAAACGGACATTGGGACGTACGGACGTACGGATGTACGGGCATACAGACAAAGGAGCGATTCATACTTTTGAGCCGTATGTCCGTTTGTCCGTATGCCCTACAATTTCGGGCAGAGTTTAACTGAATTTAACTTTGCCGGACATACGGACAAAGTGAAATTATGCCGTTTAATACGGATGAACGGACATACGGCTGAAGGGCAAACGGGCATACGGCTGAACGGACGAAAGTATGAATCAAACGGCCGTTCTGCCGTTCGTTTTGTCCGTATGTCCGTTTGTCCGTGTGCCCGTATGTCCCAATGTCCATGTAGAAGTATGAATGGAGCCTAACTGTTTCTAATAAAGAAATATATATGCGACATTCTTTGGCATGAGAGTTTACTTGGTGGCTTGTGCGCATATGACTGAGACTGACCAAGACCTTTACCCATCCCCAGTGTGTGTTATGCACTTAATGCAAGCACTTTTCGCCTGTGCATTGTGGCTTATGGCTGTTACTCAATCCTCACACTTTCCAAGGGTTTGACGCTGCTACCAAAAATATGCATGTTCCGACGTGTGCAGTCAAACAGGTCCATATGCTAATTGCTAACCTACATATATCTACCGACCTACCTACCTATTACAATAAACAGTTATGAAATCAGACGTTTGCCCTAGAAAGGGCATTTGGGATACGTGGATGTTAGCAAAAGTGCTCTCCATCTCCACGTGCTCGACTGGTTAGGTCAACGGTGGCGTCTATTGCTCATGCCGTCTCCCCAGGCTCCACTCTCCAGCATCGGAGCATCTGCCTTCTACCAGCTCTTCTCGCAACATACTGATCGACTGACGAGTGACGACTAACTGATCGCCGCAATAAATCTAATTTGCATATTATCCGACAAATGCTCCACCCATTGCAAACGAATTGGTTGATTTTTCATGTACGTAGACGACAGGAGATGCTGATTGGCTGATCACCAAAATCTTATTTGCATATGTAACCGATTGGCTGGCCAATTTTACGGCTGTCCGTCAAAGCCCAGACAGCCAAGGGGGGCTTGGACACAAATATTAAAATCTGCCGGGAAAAGCAGACTTACGTACAAAAATTTTAAAAGTATAAATATAATTTTATGTAATACGTACTTTGATATAAATATGGTATTTGTTTTTATTTCAGGTTCGTTTCGCAGTTTTAGGCCCCCATTGGCAGAAAAAAAAGACTGCCATATATTAGGCCTATGGTAAGCATAGGCCCTCTGGTGGCTCGTAGCACCAACTGTGTACTCTTGGTGCTACGAACCTTTTCCAAATATTCCGCCTTTAGGCGGAATAAAAACACTTTTACTGAGGACTAACCTTCCTCTATTGATGACAGCAGTGGCAGGTCCCTCCTTCTTTTGTACGAGGGGGGGCATGACCGAAATTAGACGGGGTAAAAAAACCCCATGTGGGTAAAAAAACCCCATGTTTTTGAAAATGGTCTGGTGATATCGAAAAACCTAGTAGCTACTCCAAAAGACGGGTATTGGTAGTGCAAAAAGACGTTTATTGTTAACACAAATGCGCATACTGACATTTTCTTGGTCGAATTCTGGAATACGGGCCTAATAGTCGGACTTTGTTATTTTGAGGTCCCTTTGGAGCGGAAAGTAGTATTATCTGGTACTATTGCCAGTTTTTTGTATGTTTTTAATTATAACCTGTCAATTTCTTTTGTTTAAACGCCAAATAACCGAATAAAATTAAAATATGCCCGTCACGACCAGTCACACCCACTTACGGTACCCTCCATGGAGGGTCGATGGCGTAAAAAGTAGCCATAAAGGGCAGATTTTGCAGGTATTTGAAGCGTAATAGCAATTTTTTAGTTGTTCTCAACGTTTTCAGGCGAAATTAAGGTGTTTGGTTTTCAAATCAGAAAATTCAAAATTTTATAATGGGCTGCGAAGGGCAGTTTTCAACCTTGTCTACCTGAGGCCCTATAGCAAATGTGCGCATAGTTTTGGCATCAGGGGCCTCTACTACTCCTAATACGTGCCATAGCGTTGAAAAACTACCGCTAACACACTTTTCGGGTGATTTATGGGGTGGGTTTTTCCCCCCACATGGGTTTTTTTCCCCGGCAAGTTTTTGGCTTCCCGCCAAAAATGGTAACAGATAGCTAAATGAAACCGGTCCCAGCATTTAGAGCAAGGTTAGGCCTACGACAGATTTTTTTGGTTTCTCGTGAAAACGTATAGTCTCTGAGCTACATGACGAAATATGAACATGCGGGTTTTTTCCCCGTCTGCTATAATGTACATGCATAGGCTTTTGTTTAAACGCCAAATAACCGAATAAAATTAAAATATGCCCGTCACGACCAGTCACACCCACTTACGGTACCCTCCATGGAGGGTCGATGGCGTAAAAAGTAGCCATAAAGGGCAGATTTTGCAGGTATTTGAAGCGTAATAGCAATTTTTTAGTTGTTCTCAACGTTTTCAGGCGAAATTAAGGTGTTTGGTTTTCAAATCAGAAAATTCAAAATTTTATAATGGGCTGCGAAGGGCAGTTTTCAACCTTGTCTACCTGAGGCCCCATAGCAAATGTGCGCATAGTTTTGGCATCAGGGGCCTCTACTACTCCTAATACGTGCCATAGCGTTGAAAAACTACCGCTAACACACTTTTCGGGTGATTTATGGGGTGGGTTTTTCCCCCCACATGGGTTTTTTTCCCCGGCAAGTTTTTGGCTTCCCGCCAAAAATGGTAACAGATAGCTAAATGAAACCGGTCCCAGCATTTAGAGCAAGGTTAGGCCTACGACAGATTTTTTTGGTTTCCCGTGAAAACGTATAGTCTCTGAGCTACATGACGAAATATGAACATGCGGGTTTTTTCCCCGTCTGCTATAATGTACATGCATAGGCTTTGATGAAAGATAATAACAAGAACAAGTAAGCCAGAGGGTTGCGGGGGTCCGGGGGGCAGCCCACAGGAGAAAATAGGGAGAAATTTTTGAATTTTAGAGCAAATTTGGTCAATTGGAGACGTATCGGAAATTTTTTCGGCCGGCGATAAAAACCAAAGGGGGGACCCTTGTGTAAAATTTCAGTCTGAAAAAATCAGTCAGTCAGTCCCCCCGCGCCCCCCCCCCCTGGATCCGCGCTTGATATATATATTATAGTGACAAGCGTCAATGAGTTCATCTGTTTTGTCGCTCGGCTGTGTTTTGCTAATATGTATATATATATATGCTCTTTGCTTTTAGTTATCCTTCCGTAGTGCGGTTGCAGACTGCTCTCTAACAAGTGTTGTATCGCTTACAATCTTTATAAGCATTTGCACAGGTGACAGGTGCGTTATTTTTTGTTCATACATTGACAGTTAACGTCTTTGCATCAACACATGGGTTCCGCTGAGCTAAATGTCGCTTGCGCCAACGCCAGTTGACTTGCGGGGAGTACCCCAGTCTTTGGACCGGCTCCAGTAAGCATGACACAGAAACCCGTCTGTGTATAGCTAGAAAAAAAACCCGTCTGTAACGCCAGTATTCCGAGCCTTCCGCTCCCCCAGCGTATACATGTATGTATACATTTTTTAGTAAATCTGGGTTATCTTTCTATATGAATTAAAATTGGTCAATTTGTAGATATATTGATCGTAAATTTTCAAAATCGTCAAGTGGGAATAACTTACAAAAAAGTTACAAAAAAATTACAAAAAAGTTACAAAAAAGTTACAAAAAAGTTACAAAAAAGTTACAAAAAAGTTACAAAAAATTACAAAAAAGTTACAAAAACATTTTTGTATTTTTTATCAAAAACTGGTTTTTTATATAGAATTCGGCCAGTTTGTAGATATACTGATCGTTAAAATTCAAAATCGTCAACTGGGAAAAAAGTTACAAAAAAAGTTACAAAAAAGTTACAAAAAAATTACAAAAAAGTTACAAAAAATTTTGTATATGTTTTCAACTGCAAATTACAAAAAAGTTACAAAAAAATTACAAACTTGCACTCGAATTACAAAAAAATTACATAAAAGTTACAAAAAAATTACAAAATTATTACAAAAAATGACAAAAAAGTTACAAAAAAATTACAAACTTGCACAGTGAAATTACAAAAATGTGACATAAAAATTACAAATTTATTACATATTGTTTTTGTAATATTTTTGTAATCAGATTTTTTCCTGTGGGGTACCCCCCCTCAAAACCGTACATAAACGGGCTATTTCGCGCTGCGCATTGGACGCACGCCCGTAGGCATAATAGGAAGAGTGTCATACTCTTCCTATTATGTACTCTTGCCTTTACCTTACCTGTGGGTAAAATTAGGCTAACTTTACCTGCAGGTAATTTTGATAATACGGCCCCAGGCTTAGGCTTAGTGCTTAGGCCGAGGCTTAGCGCTCACGCTTAGACTCAGTTGTGGGTGCACAAAAGATTAGTCTTAGTTTCATGCATCAAATAAGGGGCATTTTAACCCAATACCAAAAATAGAAAAGTCTAAGTCATCCCCCGCGAAATTTTTTTCTGGTTATAGCAGGCGGGGAAAAGAACCCGCATTTTCATATTTCGTCATGTAGCTCATAGACTATACGTTTTCACAGGAAACCAAAAAATCTGTCGTAGGCCTAACATTGCTCTAAACGCTAGGACCGGTTTCATTTCGCTAACTCTTACCGTTTTTTGGCGGGAAGCCAAAAACTTGATTAGGAGTAGTAGAGGCCCCTGATACCAAAAATATACGCAGATTTGCTAAGCCAAAAACTTGCCGGGGGAAAAAACCATTTGGGGGAAAAAGCCCATGTGGGGGAAAAAAACCCACCCCATAAATCACCCGAAAAGTGTGTTAGCAGTAGTTTTTCAACGCTATGGCACGTATTAGTAGTAGTAGAGGCGCCTGATACCAAAACTATACGCAGATTTGCTATGGGGCCCCAGGGACAAAAGTTTGAAAACTGCCCTTCGCAGCCCATTACAAAATTTTGAATTTTCAGATTTGAAAACAAAAAACACCTTAATTTCGCCTGAAAACGTTGAAAACAACTAAAAAGTTGAGATAACGCTTCAAATGCATGCAAAATTTGCACTTTGTGGCTACTTTTTACGCCATCGACCCTCTGTGGGGGGTACCGTGAGTGGGTGTGACTGGTCGTGATGGGCATATTTTACTGACATTCAGTTATTTGGCGTTTAAACAAGAGAAATTAATAGGTTAAAATTAAAAACATGCAAAAAAACTGTCAATAGTACCAGAAAATACTACTTTCCACCCCAAAAGGACCTGAAAATAACAAAGTCCGACTGTTAGGCCAGTATTCCTGAATTCAATCGAGAAAGTGTCAGTTTGCGCATTTGTGCTAATAATAAACGTCTTTTTGCACTACCATGAGTCTTTTGGAGTAGCTACTAGGTTTTTCGACATCACCAGACCATTTTCAAAAAGTGGGTTTTTTCCCCCACATGGGTTTTTTTACCACGTCTAATTTCGGTCATGCCCTTCCTTGTACGAAAGAAGGAGGGACCTGCCACTGCGGTCATGAGTAGAGGAAGGGTAGTCCTCTGTAAAAGTGTTTTTACATTTGAGCTCGCATCTCTAAGTGCTGAGAAATGAGACTCCAAAATTCACCTCTCTTGGAGCCATGTCGGGTCAAAAATGGGGGGGTCTAATTTTTGACTCATAAAAAATACCAGCGAGACCCCTTTTGGATACCGCTTATATACGTTTGCCTACAGGGACTGTACTATACGCTGGCAATTTTTTAGACCTGTACCACGTACCCAAGTTCCGGAACTGGGGTGGGTGTTTTTCCCCCAAAAAATGGGGTGGGTTTTTTTCCCCGCCTGCTATACGCCACTGACGACTCCACCACACAAAATTCCTCAGTTCTGCATGGTGTTGTCTTTACTAAATATATACTTCGACTTGTAACGACTACATACATACGTGTCACTGTCATTTCAGCAAGCAACAGTGCAAAAAAACGTTTAAAATTTTTTGAGCGTTCGAACTTAAAGATGAGCATAGAAATTTAAAAATGAGCACGAATTGAGCATCGGCCGTTTTGAAAAAACCCTGAAACAGACTCAGCTCATTGCTCTTATAACGGGCTCATTGCTCATTGTTGGGGCGGGTATAACAATTGACCGTAAAGCTGAAAAACGCTATCATAAAAAGTGAAAAAATTTCTTCAGACCTCCGCCCCGCCTCGAAATACATATAGGGATCGACCGGATATCCGGATCCGGATCCGGCACCGGATCCGGATCCAGTATCAAATCGGCACTTCTTGACGACAATTAATTGTTCCAAGGGTCCCCCTTTTGGTTTTTTATTGAAATTTTTTCGTTATTCCCAATTTTGAAAATTTCTTACCTAATTCAGAACTTTTTTGATTTTTTATTCGGGTTTTTCTGAAAATCGTGTTAGATCGTATATACATGATGCCCTTACAATATATCAAACAGTTCAAATGTTTAACTGCTATTATACTTTTGTGTCCTCAGCTACTAATCTAATAGTTTCAGTGGTTCTCAGTTTTATAGTTTTGTTGTCACTGGGTCCTGTTTCCAGACTGTTACTTGTTGATTGTTATTGCTACTTGACTGCACTTTTTCAATGTCGGATTTAACCTTGAAATCTTGAACATCAGCAAATCTTCGCAGCAGTAGTGTAGTCTACCCTAGAATCACCCCAGTCCTGAAAATTTTCCTAATGACAACCCGAAAATTGTGTCTCCAGTGAACAACATTTGGCCCCAAAATATAACTTTTTTCCCGTTTTTTTCTGGGGGCTGCCGCACCCACGCTCCTGCAACTTTACGGTTTAATATTTATTATAATTCTCTTTCCTCAAGCCCAATCAATATTATATACTATATCGGAATATATACTAACTTGTGCAGTTTCTATTTGTTTAATCCACTGTCTCATTTGTCGTTTCGTCTGCCTTAATGTAGTAAGACGAACACTTGTGGATTTAAACGTCAGTATGTATATACTGCTAAGTTTACGTTCCTTTGGAGTGGCGAATTGCCATTTGTGCTATTGTGGAAGTATTCTACAGAGCATTTTACAACTTTTGATGACAAAACGGGCTTTCTGTGATTTGCTGAATCACTAGAACATAACACACAAGTCATAAATGCAAACCAAAAAGGTGTGTATATGTCAAGTTAGACGTAAACTTTTTTGAAATTTTTTTTTTGAAAAAAATGTGTGCCTCAGAGACTGGATCCGGATCCGGATCCGGCCGGATCCAGTGGATCTGGATCCGGCAAAAATTTTGGATCCGGTCGATCCCTAATATTACTGTTATTTAGCTAGCCATTTTTTATTTACTTAACTATTAGCTATTAACTACCAGCTTATTTATTTTAACTTAACTATTAACTATTAAGTAGCCCCTTATTTATTTTAACATTTAACTAGCTATTTTATTTTTTTAAACTATTAACTAGCGCTTAAATTGAATAAAACTAGGCATTTAACTAGGTTCTCAAATCAGCATTATTGTGAAGTATTGCTGGTACTGAGCGCATAGGCCTCAACTGTAGAAAAACCCCTCACGAATCAATCCATAGGTCTCAAACGTGGTGATGGATCCTCCAGCAGAAAATGAAATCCCCTATAAATCAGGGAATACTCTCAAGTGTAATAGGAGACCTACAATTTGTACAACCTACAAAATGATATAAAGGCACCCCTCAGTCACTTTTTTACGCAAAAATTCGTTCCCAGGGTATATTCGAGGTACTGAGCTACTATTGGGATTTATTTTTTGCGCACGTTTCTCTTGGAGTCATCTTGGAGGAATTGTGCGCTTGAATATTCACATGAGAGTCGATTTTCAAAAATCCTATATTTTATATCTACATAAGAGGCAATTTCGGTCGCTGACCACGATTCAAGTGGCAACTTTTGTGAAGAATCGTCTTCGACTCTAATATATTTCCCTGGGTAGTGGGTACCACAAGTTGGGTCTTTGCGGAAGCACTTATTGAAATTGATTTTTTTAAACCTTTTTATGTACTTCATCTACAGCAGAAATTTGAGCCGGCCGAGTCTTGTTATTAGAATGACTGCCGTTATAGCTTGAATGGGCATGGGGTCAGAGTTTTGGTATAGAACGAAGACCCATTAAACCACGCCAAAGTCTCGTTTTGGTGCACCAGAGTGGCATTAGGAATCGGGCTTGAGTTGTAATTAGAGTTCGCAATCGGGTCCGGTTGTTGCGGGTCGGTTCGGCTCGGCTCTGGTTGGGTCGGTTTGAGCTTTTCCAAGCCACGGGTAGCGGCTTGTGCAGGTCAGTTTGGGTGAAAAAATTTGGGTAAAAACGTAAATTTTTACATTAAACTATTCCATTTTGACCATATGTTCAAGCTAATGCACCCGCTGCAGAATACAGAGCGACTAAAGGTTCGCCGATTGTACAGTCTCGGCCAGAAATAAAGGGCACAAATTCGCGTGTACAAGTGCCCCTCCTCAGAGTCCTCACTCGCGTATTCGCAAATTTTTCCCGGCCACTTTTAGGGGATTATGCTAAAACTTGCGCTTGAATATCATCTGCTGCTGACTGCTGATATATACGTAGACGCTCAATAAAGTTCAAAGTCAAGATCACTCAAGGTTAAAAAGTCAATTGGCTGTTTGCTCTCGCATTCGAGAATGCAAGCGGACCTTAATTATGTCCAGGACTGTAGCTGTCCAGATCCCAGTAAATCTTCTTGTCAGTCACGTGCGTTTCCTCACAACTCAGCAGTGTATTCGGGGTTGGTATACGGTCAATACCCACATAATGTGGAAGGAACGAAGGGTGCCTCATGTGGATTAAACCTTTGAAACCACTCCCATTAGTACAGTTGTAATTACACCCGTAGGCCACGGCCCGCACCTAGCGATCGACCGGAGGCTCCGGCTTCTGTCGGATTTGAGCCTCCGGCTCCGGCAAAAAAAGTGCCGGAGCCGGAGAATTTTTATTGTTCTAACTTTGACAAAAAGTTTAAATTTAAAAAAAATCTCAAGGTTAACAAAAGCATTAGTCGACTACCAATATTTATATTACTGCCAGTTGTAATGGTGGGGACCACGTCTTTCTACCATTATGAATTTTTACGTCTCAGGCCTAAAAATCAATAAGTTCTCATTGTCTTCTGGAGGATGCCGCCCCAGACTCCTGTAAATACGTGGCTTAGTATTTTGAGCTAAATTTTTAACTTAAATGTTTTCCGATGGTCAAAATTAGGACAATGTTTGCGCAATTTGTGCTGTTATCTCGCAAATTTTTGAGTTAAAATAGAAAAAAGTCAACTTTAGCCCATTACAAAAAATCGAAGTCATTTCCCCCTAAAATTTTTCCCTAGCTACGCCACTGTTATACACCTAAATTCCAGGTGTCTGGGGGCGGTATATACCCCCAGAAGCTACAGACATTTTACGGCATCTTCTACAAAGCACAATCTTCCAAATTTATGTATTTTGGGGGGTGCCCTTGTTGACAATTTCGTAAGCTTAGACTAAAAGCGGGGCTGAGACTCCCTGAACCACACCGCTGACTACGCCCTTAGCACCGTAGTCAAAATGCCACACTGGTCAATTTGATCTAATTTTTAAACTTTTATCAATGTTGGTGATTTTTTTTGAGAAATCACAAAAAACAGTGACCAATGGCCAACTATATACTGGTATTATACATATATGAATGTGCAAAAACAAATGTACAGAAATGGGGCGTGATTGTTAAAAAACTAAAGACTGCAATTTTAAAATGAAGAAATTTTGTCATAATTGTCAACACACTAATTAAAATTTTAAAAAAACACTGCCTTTGGCTCTGGCTCTGGTTCCGGCATTTTATATCCGGCAAAATTTTACCTCCGGTCGTTCGCTACTAGGACTGGGCACGGTACCGGTTACACGGTACGAACAGTGTACACGCGTGTAACCGTGTACACGCTGAGCTTAACGTGTACACGGTTAGAGGTCACTATCCGCGGTTACTTAGGGCCTTTTCATAAAAAGATTAAAAATATTAAAATTAATCAGCGATATTAAAAATATTAAAAGTGTTTAATCACGTTTTCATAAAATCATGATCAAAAATATTCACGCTGTAATCAAACTATGAATTTTTAATATTTTTAATCTTCATAGCTGGAACTGAATTTTAATGTCGTTTTCATAAATAGATTTAATAGATATTTAATAGATCTTCGATTTTTAATCTTTTTATGAAAAGGCCCTTAGCGGTTAAAGCGTGTACACGTTAAGACACAGTAACCGCGGATAGTGTAACCGTTTACTCTAAACGGATAGTGTAACCGGTTACTAACCAGATAGTGTAAACGGTTACTCTCAACGTATAGTGTAAAATAGTATCAATAAAATTTAACTAAAGTAGGCGGGGCTAAGCGAACAAGTTGAGTGACAGCTGCTTCTGATTGGCCGCTGAATGCTATGCGTCCTCTGATGCGCCATGAAAATTGCAGAAAATTTGATTTTGCGCCATGAGAAATTTTCAATGGGAAATTTTCATTGAGCGTTGCATGCAATGCGCCATGCAACGCGCCATGTAATGCGCCATGCCATGCGCCATAGAATGCGCCAAGAAATGCGCCATAGAATGCGCCATGTAATGCGCCATCAAATGCGCCCTCGTGTAAAACAGGCTTTAACTCGCCGGGCCGGCCTGGCGCTGCGGCGCGCCAGGATAAACAACAATCGTAATAATGACAACCGGACGGCCATCTTGCCATAAATAACATTTGCAGCAAAAGTATAGCCGTGCGGTGACAAACACGATACTACAAGCATACACGCACACGGACTCAGCTGCATCTGCCAGCTAGTTAAATTCTAGTTAAAATGGCCAGTTTGATTCCTAGTTAAAATATTGAATCTTTTAACTTAACTAGATTTTTAACTAGACAAATTTAACTATTAACTATTAGCTATTAACTAGTAAATTTTGGCTAGTTAAATGATTTAACTATTACCTAGAATTCTAGCTAAATAACAGTACCTAATATACACACATATATATATATATATATATATTTCTGCCGGATCCGGATCCACTGGATCCGGCCGGATCCGGATCCGGATCTGGATCCAGTCTCTGAGGCACACACATTTTTTCAAAAAAAATTGAAAATTTCAAAAAAGTTTACGTTGCATTTATGACTTGTGTGTTATGTTCTAGTGATTCAGCAAATCACAGAAAGCCCGTTTCGTCATCAAAAGTTGTAAAATGCTCTGTTGAATACTTCCACAATAGCACAAATGGCAAATCGCCACTCCAAGGGAACGTATACTTAGCAGTATATACATATTGACGTTTAAATCCACAAGTGTTCGTCTTACTACATTAAGGCAGACGAACCGACAAATGAGACAGTGGATTAAACAAATAGAAACTGCACGGGTTAGTATATATACCGATATAGTATATAACAAGGGCGTACCCAGGGGGGGGAATGGGGGGAATTCCCCCCCCCGAAGTTTTTCCTCAGTGACTTTTTACACAAGGGTCCCCCCTTTGGTTTTTATGCTCCGGCCGGAAAAATTTTCTGATACGTCTCCAATGGACTAAATTTGGCCTAAAAATCAAAAATTTTCCCAAATTTTTTTCTGGGGGCTGCCGCCCCCAGACCCCTGCGACTATGTGGCTCACTATTCCTCGTTATTGTCTTTCATCAAAGCCTATGCATGTATACACAACTACATTATGCTGCATGTGCATGTCTACACGAGTATATTATGCTACATTTACTTGTGGAATACACCGTCTGATATGACACTCCCATCTTTTGTTTTAAATTTTGTCGGAAAAATTTCTGATACGTCTCCAGTTGACCAAATTCGGTCTAAAAATTATAAAAATCGCCAATTTTTTTCTGGGGGCTGCCGCCCCCAGACCCCTGCAACCTTGTGTCCTTTGGTTTTTATGGTCTGGCCGGAAAAACTTTCTGGTACGCCTCCAATTGACAAATTTTGGCCAAAAAATCGAAAATTTTCCCTATTTTTTTCTGGGGGCTGCCGCCCCCAGACCCATGCAGCCTTGTGGTTTAGTAATCTTGCGTTTGTAAGGCGTTTTACGAGTGTTAAGTTGCTAAAAAGTGCATTTTAACCCATTACAAAAAATCGAAAAGTCATTCCCCCCCGAAATTTTTTTCTGGGTACGCCACTGGTATATAATATTGATAGGGCTTGAGGAAAGAGAATTATAATAAATATTAAACCGTAAAGTTGCAGGAGCGTTGGTGCGGCAGCCCTTAGAAAAAAACGGGAAAAAAGTTATATTTTGGGGCCAAATGTTGTTCACTGGAGACCAGGGTTTTTTTTCAAAATCGGCACTGTGTAAATGTTGTGTAAATTAAAAATTTGCTGTGTAAATTAAGGGTATGTTGTGTAAATTTTTAAAAGTTTGTATTTTAGCATTTTTAGGTAAAAATTGACCGTTTTTTCATGTTAAAAGTAATATTTTGACTTTGAGACTCGAACTGTATACGAAAATAAAAAATATGATAATTAAAATTTTTTGCGTTTTCGTCAGTTCAAGTAATCGACACGCCAGGGCAAACCCCCCCCCCTAAAATTTCGAAAAATCTGAAACAAGCCCGAACCCTCAACCCTAGGCCGAGACCCCGTGTACATGCATGGTTTACACAGATAGAGTGTTGTTCTATCAGCCAGATCCTAGATATTTTTTCAAATCCGGGTGTAAAAGTTGTACAGTAATTTGAAGTATGTAGGACAAGAAATCGCACAGACGGGCTCAGCATTTTTCACTGTCAACTTTCAAGCGCATAAAAACGAATGCTAAAATAAAAAATCATAAGCCGTTCAAGAACTGAAACTGAAGATTTTTTGTTTTGGGGTCAAAAATTAGACTTAATTTTGTTAGGACAAAGAGTTCACAGGCAGCAATCGCCAGTTTGCGAATTTTTGTAATTTTGACAACCAAAATAGGCCGTTTCATCAGCTTTTGGGGGGAAATGGGGCTGTGTAAATCAGTGTGTATTTTTATTTTTTGCTGTGTAAATTAGGCGGACGATGTGTAAATACACCCTATTTTACACAAAAAAAACCCAGCTGAAGACGCAATTTTTGGGTTGTCATTAGGAAAATTTTCAGGACTGGGGTGATTCTGGGGTAGATTACACTACTGCTGCGAAGATTTGCTGATGTTCAAGATTTCAAGGTTAAATCCGACGTTGAAAAAGTGCAGTCAAGTAGCAATAACAATGAACAAGTAACAGTCTGGAAACAGGACCCAGTGACAACAAAACTATAAAACTGAGAACCACTGAAACTATTAGATTAGTAGCTGAGGACACAAAGGTATAATAGCAGTTAAAGGGCGCGGTCCGGGAATCGGGGGTTACATCGAAAATTGGCAAAAAAATTGGTAAATGTCAAACTTTACTATACATAAATGTACTATGGCATAAAAGAACACCGGAGGCAAAATTTCATATCACGTGATCATGTCACGTGACTCCCAGAGCACCAAACGTGAGTGAATTTTCGGCAAACGATAACTCTGCTTATGCTTTGCATATAGTCACACTTCACATACCAAAATGTAGCTTATGTGCTTCTCTAGTTGAACATTATTTTGGTTTTTAACATTTATGTCAAGTTTGGATAAAAAATGTCATTATGTGTTTTCGAAGTCGAACTCTGAGCAATAAAATTCATATAAAAAAATTTCTAAGCTTTATTTTAAAAAAACTAATCAATTGTTCAACTGCGCAGAGCCTAAGGCTATAATTGTGCAAAATTTTGTAGAAAAATATCTTACCAGCATTTGATAATCGAATGCCGAAAAATTGGTTTTGTATTCACACAGCCTATGTTTAAGGGGGGAGGTCGCCAAGTTTTCCCAGGCCCCAAAAAACTTTTTCCTAAAATTCACTGAGAAACTAGTGAAATGCCTTATGATGTCAAATAAATACTGCCAGACACTAGGCTACCAATATCTACCAATATTTTTAACCAATTACCATTTGTGAGCCAGACATCACACAATAGAGACATAAAAGTTCAAAAAAACATGCCAGATATCAGATTGGCCAGCTTGTGAAGTACATGTAATGTTTTGACGCACAATTTTTTGCCACAAAAAAGAAAAATGAAAAATGAAGGTTCGTTTTTCTTTTGATTTCAAAAAAAATAACTAAATTTTTTACAAATTATCATTATTTGCGTTAACTCTACAGGGGATAACCCACATTTCAAAACTAAAAAAACCCACCACCCCCCACCACCCAACCAAATTTCAACAAAATTTTTAAACAATAAACAAAAAAATTTTTCTTTTACTTAAAAAAAAAAACAGCACAAAAAAAATTTAAAAAAAACCAAAAAAAAAAAAAAGAAAAAAAAATCCACACAAAACCACCCTCCTCCCCACTCCCAACCACAACCTTAAACAAAATCTACAAAATTTTAAACTTGGCACAAATATTTGCCTTGAAACATATTTTTAGAATATACAAAGAACAATGACCGATCTTTCATTGAAAAAGTTTTATAGTCGCGCAAAATCGACTGCTTTCGCGACACTACCCCCTTAAGTCTGCTGCTTCTGAAAATGGTTTCTTGTGCAATTTTTTTGCACAGAACGCAATAAAATTATTTTAATTTTTCATTACGACTAATAAAATCTACGTGTCGTCTGTTTGCAAAACCTCAAAAAGCGTTGATACACTGGCTTTTTTGCTGAATTTGTGTAAAAGTCGAATGAAATTAGTGAATTGTCCAATTTTTTCCAATTTTTTTGCTATGAAGATATGCATGTCAAAACATCAGAAATAGTATTTTGGGCAACTTTCCTTCAAGAATGATAGGTCATTTTGGCTGTTTTTAAAAAATACGGCCCAAATCCTTGATTCCCGGAGCGCCCCCTTAAACATTTGAACTGTTTGATATGTTGTAAGGGCATCATGTATATACGATCTAACACGATTTTCAGAAAAACCCGAATAAAAAATCGTAAAAGCTCTGAATTAGTTAAGAAATTTTCAAAATTGGGAATAATGAAAAAATTTCAATAAAAAACCAAAGGAACAAACCCTTGGAACAATTAGTTGTCGTCAAGAAGTGCCGATTTGATACTGGATCCGGATCCGGAACCTTTATTTTTCATTTTTCTTAATTGTGGCAAAAAATTGCGCGTCAAAACATTACATGTATATCACAAGCTGGCCAATCTGATATCTGGCTTCATTTTTTGAAATTTTATGTCTCTATTGTGTGATGTCTGGCTCACAAATGGTGATTGGTTAAAAATATTGGTAGATAAAAACTAGTTTTTCAGTGAACGTACAATTTCTAAGCAAAAAGTTCTCATTTTGCAGCCTATGAGCAAAACTGCTTTGGCGACACTACTACCTTAATACAGTGTTATCGTTTGTGCTTTATTGTCTTAAAACGAATATTGTAATATTTATAGCATATACTAGTACTAGTACTACATACAAATAGCTTCTGATTTTTTATTCTAGCATTCTTATGTTGCAGTGCTTATTCTTATCAACAATGCTGTGCTTCTTGTGTCCAATTTCTTGTATTACTTCAACTAGCTCAATGAAAGCCGAAGGTCGAAAGTCCTCGGTTTTTCACGCTACACTGAAAAATTATGTAATCTGTGTAAACCTTATTATCTAACATTTAGGAGAGGGGGCGACGGTACAGCTGCCCGCCGCCCCCCAATTTTTCCAATTCAGGGTTTTATTAGGGTCCACGACAGTGGCGTATCCAGGATTTCGCAAAGGGGGGGGCTGCGACCGGGGGGGGGGTGCGGAGCAACCGTGAGCCACCTTACCTCGGGGGGGGGGGGGGGTGCGGGCGGAGCAATGTGAGCCACCATGTTGAGGAGTGAGCCACCGCCGCTCAAAGGGGGGGGGCTGCGACCCTTTGAGGGGATGCTCAAACCGCAAAGGGGGGGGCTGCAGTGCAGCACACCCAGCCCCCCCCTAAATACGCCACTGGACCACGAGTGGGTCCAGACTCAAGTTCTCTTAACTGGACCCATCAGAAATTAACCTGACCCAACATCCAAGTCAGACCCGAGGGCGTAGATAGGGAGGGGGGTCGCGACCCCCCCTTTTGGTTGAATTTAAAGAAATTGTCAACAAGGGTCCCCCCTTTGGTTTTTATCGCCCCGCCGAAAAAAATTTTGTGATATGTCTCCAATTGACCTAAATTTGCCTAAAAATCCAAAAGTTGTAGAATATTTCTCGAATCAAAGCCTATGCATGTCCACAAAAGTACATTATGCTGAATTTTCTTGTATAATACATTGTCTGATGTGACGTTCCCATGTTTACTTTTTAATTTTCCCGTCGAAAAAAAATTCTGATACGTCTTTAGTTGGCCAAATTCGGTGTAAACAGTTAAAAAATCTCCATTTTTTTCTGGGGGCTGCCGCCCCCAGATCCCTGCTACCTGTGGCTCACTGATCTTGCGTTTGCACTGCGAATTAAAGTGCTAAATTACTGCAAATACTAAAATAAATGTCAAAAGCGTATTTAAGTGTATAGAAAGTCAAATGTGTATAGAAGGGTTGTATATAAAAAATGTGAGTAAAAGTAAACTAAAAATTTTTTTAAAAATATTGCAAAATATAGGGTCTTTTTGAAGGCGGTTCCGGTTCCGGTATTTTTAGGTGGTTCCGGTTCCGGTTCCGGTAGTTTTAGGGTTCCGGTCGATCTCTGATATATATGTATATATATCGGTAACACGGTAACAGGGGTCCGTGTAGGGCATTATGCCTTGAGGGGCCGGCCCCCCCTCCACGAATGTAGTCACTCTTGGCACCCTGACGCTCCAAGGCTTTGTAACGGAGATGAGCACCGCACCCGAGGGCGGACACGCCAGAGGACAGTTATCTATCTGCAGGTTACCTTTACCTTTTATATATATATCAGGGTTTTTTTTTGTGTAAAATAGGGTGTATTTACACATCGGCCGCCTAATTTACACAGCAAAAAATAAAAATACACAGTGATTTACACAGCCCCATTTTGCCCCGAAAGTTGATGAAACGGCCTATTTTGGTTGTAAAAATTACAAAAAATCGCAAAGTGGCGATTTGTGCCTGTGACCTCTTTGTCCTAACAAAATTAAGTCTAATTTTTGACCCCAAAACAAAAAATTTTCAGTTTCTGCTCTTAAACGGCTTATGATTTTTTTATTTTAGCATTCGTTTTTATGCACTTGAAAGTTGACAGTGAAAAATCAGCCACGCTGAGCCTGTCTGTGCGATTTCTTGTCCTACGTCAAACTACTGTAAAAGTTTTACACCCGGATTTGAAAAAAATTAGTAGGATCTGGCTGATAGAACAACTCTCTATCTGTGTAAACCATGCATGTACACGGGGTCTCGACCTGGGTGTTAGGGTTTGTTTCAGATTTTTCGAAATTTTAGAGGGGCTTGCCCTGGCGCGTCGAATACTTGAACTGAGAAAAACGCAAAAAATTTTCAATTATCTCATTTTTTAATTTTCGTATGTAGTTCGAGTCTCAAAGTCGAAATATTACTTTTCACGTGAAAAAACGGTCAATTTTTACCTAAAAAATGCTAAAATATATACTCACTTTTAAAAATTTACACAACATACCCTTAATTTACACAGCAAATTTTTAATTTACACAACATTTACACAGTGTCGATTTTGAAAAAAAAACCCCTGATATATATATATATATATATATATATATATATATATATATATATATATATATATAATGTTTATTTTTGCGCGTTTTCAAAATAATGGCCCAGCCCCACATTTCAGCAGAGCCACCAGAAATTTACTGGCGCTGGTGTTTGTTTGTGATTTTTGTGTTATACTTATAACTTATATATTTCTTCATAAATGTAAAAATAAAAAGTGACCAAAGGTTTTGCAAAGAATAACTTCCTTTATCTCTTTCAGATTATGGTTTATTGATTTTCTTGTGACTAAGAAGCATGCGTATATATTATATTTGTTTTGCAACTATTTAGAGGCCTGTATTAAACTTCATCTGCCAATGCGTCAGAGCATCACTCCACAGATTGCGTTGCCAAGGTCTAAAAATACGGCGAAAAAACGTCGGAGAAGCAAATTGGCCAAGAATCAATTTCAGCAGCAACTAGCTGCGAGGCAACAGCGGTGCGACCACTGGACAGAGATGGTCGAGCTACTAAAAAACAGCAACGTAAGGTTGCTTATATGTTGTCTTATTAGTGGTCGTACGGGATCCCGAATCCTGAGAGTAAAATCCCGATCCGGTCCCGATCCTGATCCCGAAAGCAAATCCCGATCCCGAACTCAAATCCCGATCCCAAACTCAAAAAAATTTTTGCACGTCCCAAATATTTTAAAATTTCGTGTAAATTTTCTGAAAAAATTTTTCTGGGGGCTCCGTCCCCAGACCCCGCTACTATATGACATGTAACAGTTGTTCATCACTCATCTTGTTTATTGTGTGTTCAAGTTCTCATGTGGCCCACACTGGGGTGGGCACGGATCAAAATTGTTGATCCGCGACCCAAACCAACACAACCCACGGCTCAACAGTCGTGGGGAGCCCGCAATCCAACTCGCGCTGTAAAAGCCTACCCACTGCCCTCTTTGACCCACCATCCATATAACCTATATACCTGTTAATTATTTTCAGTGTGACATGTGTACATAGTGTACATCTCTACATTATTCACATTGCTACTTTAAACGAACTTTGCACTATTATATACGCATTACGCATTGCTCTAATTTCTCTAAAATTGAAGTCCGACGTCGTAAATTTTTCAGGTTTTGGTGGTCGGAAAAAATTTAGCGACCCGCGCACGTTAAGTGGGTACCCAAGGATCGACCCGCGGCTCTAATTTAGTAATTTTCCGACCCAACCGTCGAGTACACACGACCCTCGTCCAACCCTGAGCCCATCAGCATGTAAAAATTAATGAAGCAATGTTTAGTAAAATGCTAACTAGTGTTAGTTTATGGGCGTAGTTATCCTCAAAGTATTGCTTTTTAATTTTATTATTGTGACAGAGGTGTACATATAATACGCTATGGCTATAATTAAGTTGATACACACTTTCAAAAATTTTCACAACATATATACCCTTAATTTACACAGCAAATTCTTAATTTACACAACATTTACACAGTGCCGATTTCGAAAAAAACCCCTGACGTAAACTAACTCAATAGGTCGAAGCAACACCAATCAGTACGTGTCGTACAGCCACACTGCGTAAATATCAATTCACACGCCGACTATTTATTTGGTCTGGAGTTGCTCGATACACAGCAGTCTGAAAAACAAACATCCGGGCTTAGCACAGCAAAACCAGAGATGTGATGTCATTGGTCCTTTATACTTTTTGTTGTATATAAATGATATTGTGGATGTTATCGGAGGGAATGTTAAGTGTAAATTGTTCGCTGACGATGTAAAAATATATACGGTATTCCAGAATGGAGTTGCAAATAGACCAGAAATTGCACTTCAGAGCGCGCTTTCGAGTATACTAAATTGGGCACATTTATGGCAGCTGAAAATATCTGTCCCGAAGTGCTACGTTCTTCAGTTTGGAAGGCGGGTTACACCTAGGCAGTACTTTCTAAATAATTTTCCGCTTCCAAGCGTTGACTCATGCAAAGACCTAGGTGTCCACGTCGATGGAAAGCTGCGTTTCAAAGACCACTGTGTCCAAGTTTCGAACAGGGCCTATCGTGTTATAAATATGCTGTTTCGATGTTTTGTTACTTCTGATAAAGATGCTTTTGTCACTGCTTATAAAACTTACGTCAGGCCAATCTTAGAATATGTACTGTAGTCCTGTTTGGTCACCTAAGTATTTATTAGATGTTGACATGTTGGAACGCGTGCAACGATATTTCACAAGGCGTTTGTATGCCCGCATCGGCTTTGAACCTATATACCTCTTACCCGTCAAGGCTACTATACTTAGAACTTGACTCGTTGGAACTGCGTCGATTACGCACTGATCTTCACATGTGCTATAGCATTGTCCACGGGGACGTAGATCTTGCTTTTTCTGACATATTCTCTTGGAGTCCTTCTAGGTATCGTACTAGGGGTCATTCCTTAAAACTGGAAATGCCTATAGCTAACTCAAACCAAATCCTACATACTTTTGCGTGTCGTCTTGTTCCGGTATGGAATTGTCTCCCTGAGTTTGTCAATGAAGCCCCACTAGTTAGAGCTGGCAATCTAAAAAAAATTCAAATCACGTCTCGGTTTTTTTAACTTATCTCAGTTCCTAGTCTACCGTTTTCTACTTTTTTTCTACTGTGTTTACGGTTTTTCGGCT
>JASANF010011081.1:0-14153 GCA_030248245.1 Trissonchulus sp. WLG1_4
TTAAGCAGGTTTAGAACGTAGAAAACAGGGGTTTTTGAAAAAAATTGCGAAAACATCCTCTCACTGAGGGTTCAGATTGCGGGGGGGGGGTCATATCTCAAAAAATCCAAAAAATGAAATGGGGGTTCTTGAAGCAAAAGTGCTTCCCCCAAGGTGCTCTACTCAAAAAAATAGGTCTATTCCCCCCCCCTCCCAACTGCATTTAACCCGATTTTGTTAGTCTGAGCGCTTGATCCAGTATGGGGGTGCTAGATGTTTTACTTATTGGGCGGTAGCTCGTTGCTGCTGAACATGATTGGTTCGGTAGACCAGGTGTTCGAATTCTCCCGTTTCTGTTGCACTCTGAAGCTGCTACCTTTATTTCGATTTTTTTTATTTTTAATTTTTTTCAGGTCTACAATTGTGCAAACATGGACGAGGATGGAGAAAATCTAGTGATTCATGAAAATCCACCGGTCAATCGCCACCCAGTGAACAATGGCGACACGGGTGGTATCCCTGAGTGCTCCCAGAAGAAAGCGGGGATTTTCCCGGCGACGGGGAGTTTAATTCTGAAGAGCCAGGAAACGGTGATCACGAGATGAGACGCAATTCTTCAAGAGAACATGGACGACTCCGACTTCGGTGGTGGTTTTCAACGCGGTGGTTTAATGAAGCCCCCCTACGAACATCCAAATATGCGTCGGCCATAGGGAGCCGGAGCCCCGCGTGGAGGCCGCAGGGGCTGGATTCAAAAGAGCAGTCGGGATAATTGGCGGGGCAGTCATGGGGGAGATCAGGACGGAGGTCACCACTACAACGACCGGCGACATTTTGATGAGGGAGGCGGTGGCGACTGGAACGAGGGTGGACGTTCTGGCGGATGGTACAGGGAAACAGTTATATATAATACTAAAATGTCTGTCGTAGCTTTAGTGCCTATTGTTTGAATTGATGTTGGACATTTTGTCGTTTTCTCTTTTAAACATTTGTGTGTAATGTTTTTAGGATCCTGGAATTGTATATATACATGTAAAGTGTTTTTTTGCTTACAGGGATCAAGGTGGTGGTCCTCGATTTCGATAAGGTCCGAGGTTCAGAGGTCCTGGTGGGCCTGGTTTTCGGCCACCGATGGGTCCCTCCCGAGGTAATCTAATTTGTATAATATGTAATGTTATTTGTATGTAATGTAATTTGTATAATATCTAATGTATATATATATATATATATATATATATATATATATATATATATATATATATATATATATGTATTGTATTATATGATTTAAAAAAATTGAAAACGCAAAAAAACGGTGATGTTTGCCTATTATTTTATTTCTATTCATTGCAGGTATGCGTCCCGGTCCACCCTTTCGTGGAGGCCCTCGAGGCCCGGGACCCAGACCCTATGGCTATGGAAACCAGGGGGGACCTCACGGTGGCGGACCGGGATACGGGGTAAGTCAAAACTCAAAGTTCTGTGTCAGAGAGTCGATGGGGACTGTGAGTTACATCAATTGACAATATATATATTATTGATTGTCTGTTCATAATGCACGTTCTGGTTCATAATATCCTTAATGAAGTGTGTGAAACTTTTATAAGTTGCAGTACCATGGACCCCCGCGTATGGGAAGCAATTTTCCAAACCAAGGGGGAGGGGCGCCATACCAGCAGCCGCCAGGGATGCAACAGCCTCCGTACGATCAGGGACAGGGCAGGCCCGATGCTCAGCCGCAAGACGCACAGGCTAAGGCTCTGGCTGCCCTGGGAATCGACCCAAACCAAGAACTCTGGGTTGAAACCAAAACTGCGGAGGGAAAAGTACGTCAAAGTATATTTATTTATTTTACTAAATTACGGATCTCATTGTTTAAGGTTTCAATCTGTATATACTAAAAAGTTTCACGCTTTTCTATAACTAACAAAAGGCACTAAAGCTAGTGTTGGGATCTAAGAGTTGATTCCGTTACAGAACTACCTGAAGTGTAAAACTATGTAAATTAGATTTGACATAACAGGCAACGCATACTTTTCAGGACTATTTTTACAACGCCAAGACACGAGAATCATCTTGGGAACGACCGGAAGGAGTTCAAATCATCACCCAGGCTGAAATCGAACAGATTGCTAGAAATATCGCAGAACAACCAAGAAATGATGGTGGTAATGATTTGTGACCCGTTAAAAAAAATTAAATAGATTAGATACAACTGGTTTCATATGATAACTCAATTTAGACGTTTCATATTTTTGGATAAGCAGCTCCGGTTTATGATTTTCATTAGAATTGTTTTGCAGATTGAATAAGTCGCTAAACCGAAGTGTAATTCGACTTGATAAAGTTGAATTTTCTCAGATTCAGTTAGTTGAATTGATGATTAGTTGCGAAATTTTACTTTCAGTCATTATACAATGATGTTATAAAGATTTTTTTCTAGTTAACAATCAATGCTACTTTACTTTTGAATAGCGTCTGATCTTTATGGAACCAGGCACGGCAGAATTATTCACCGCAGTCTTAGAAATATACTGCTCACTTTTTTCTGATTTACTTTTTAGGCGAGAATCAAATGGGCGGCGATTCAGGAGTTCCTGGGGGTCCGGGCCACGGGGGTCCGGGTCCGGGAGGATTTCCACCGCGGGGGCCCGGTCCGGGCCCCATGGGAGCCCCCGGTGGACCCCGTCCCATGGCCCCAGGCCCAGGTGGCGCCCCAGGGATGCCGGGAATGCCCCCTCCAGGCCCCATGCCCCCCATGCCAATGCCAGGCATGATGCCCCCCGCTGGATTTCCTCCCATGGGATTCCCCCCAATGCCTATGCCGCCTGCTGGTAATAGTAAGCAGTGGCAATTTTTCAATAGGACAAAGATAAATTTAACATAAAGTTTTAAGTTAATATATAAATATTGTTAATATAATTAATTAAATTTAATTATGAATTAATATAAATTTATAATAAATTTTAAATTTAATGTCATAAAAAATTCATTTTAAATTTAGGTTGGCCCTACCCGACCCCCTTCGTCCCCCCCGGCGTGGCCAGCCCCATGCCAGGCGGAGCCATACCGCCCCAGCCCGCTTGCCCTTGGACCGAGCACACGGCGCCCGATGGCAAGCCTTATTACTACAATTCCGTCACTGGAGAATCTGTCTGGGAAAAACCAGACGCGTTGAAGAAGAAGGAAGAAGGTTCGCAATGCAATTTTCGATTTTTTTTATTATTTTTTCTAGTAAATGACTATAATAATTGTGGTCATGCCCGTTGATCAACAGCGAATGAGAGTGGCATTCTAAGCCGTTGTGTATTATTAATAGCTGTAGGGAATAGGGATGGTTCTGTTTTCTAGCTTATGGGATCAGGGGGTCGTTGCAGATTTTTCACGCAAGTCTTATGTGTTCCACAAGAGTCTTACTCATGTTTCACAACTATAACTTAAGTATTAAGGAAGCTTCATAAAAGTTTTGTATCACCCTAAATTTTCTCATAATTAATGTCATTATGTTTGACTTTAGGTTTGGACTTATGAGAGCTTCTGAAACAACCGCTATAAAATATGCAGAATTTATATTGTATTTATTCAGAATCAGGCTAGAGATGTAGAATTGAATCACTTTTTCAGAAGCAGCACCGAAACCAGTGGAAACCAGCGCGCCGGTGGATATTTCTAAAGCAATGGAGGCCAGCAATAACAAGGAAATAGCAGTGGACTCAACTGCAAAGGTGACCGCAACGGAGACGACTGGGGCTGCCAGTGGAGATCAGACTCAACAGTCGACAATTTCAATGGAGCAACAACAGCAGCAGCAAAGCGAACAGCAGAAAAGCCAGGATAAGTCCAAACCGGTCAGCAGTACGCCAATACCCGGGACTCCTTGGTAAGTGAATGGTTCTTTTAGTTTTCGTTTGTTTGTTTTTTGCATTAGTTTTACGCAAAAGCTGTGTTGTTAGCAGTAATTTAAATTAATTTACATTAAATTTTTAATTAAAGTATATACTATGTATATATAATGTCATGTATATATAATAATACTATGTCTTGCAGCAGAAGTGTTTTTGTCAAACATAGGTTTGAGTGTCATGTCAGGGACATGTTTAGAAAAATGAATAAAAATGTTTCAAACTGGAACTGCATATTAGTATTGTAAAATGGTTCAGTATCAGTGCATTGCAAACTATAAATTTATAAATTTTTAGTTTAAGTGCAGTTGTTTCAGTTAATTATTATCAGTAAGCTATGACACCATGAACAATGTTAATTTCATAATTCATTTCATTTTGTATAAGTTATGTAATAATTTAATTCAGACTTTTAAGTTAAACGTCGTGCTGCTGACTATACTCCACTGTAAACCTAGATTTTTTTAATTACCGGGGCCAGAAATAATCGTGTATGGGCTTATTAAGGTCAAGTTTCAAATTTCAGCACCAGGAAATTAAAATTCATGAGACCCTTCCTTCCTGTCGGCATAACACGAACACGTACAGAGTAAAGACTCTTCGAGATGTTTCTGTTGCGTAGGAGGGCAACACTCATACCCATGGGGTTGAAGATAATATCTAGTCGCTAGTTGATATAGCTGCACCTGAACAACTTTGACTTTCATTTATTTTTAGCATAAAATTAACACAAGTTGTGGCTGAGCCTCTTGTATTTTTTAAGGTTTCAGCGAATGTCTTTTTAGCTTGAGTTGAGTTGTAGCTTACTGGTTGCGGCCATGTAAGACCAAACTGAAGTATATACCTGGATATTGCGTCAGATAATAATGTGTTAATAATGAAATTATATACTGCTTAAATTATTATGAACTTTTTCAAAACAGAATAATATAGTAACACAAAACACTATTAATACTTATTCTACTTCAATACTTCGACTTATTTCTTCAGGTGTGTTGTTTGGACTGGAGATGATAGAGTATTTTTCTACAATCCTTCCTCTCGAACTTCTGTCTGGGAGAGACCGCCTGATTTAATCAACAGAAGTGACGTGGATAAACTAGTAGCCAAGCCTCCTAAGCCTGATGCGGACGGTCAGTATGCTTTGGTTTAGTTTAAGGCTCTAGTAACTTTCAAGGTTAAACCCTGAGTTGTAAACATAGAATAAATGTATATATGGGAATCATTGTCAAGAGAAGTGTTTGGCCGCCGAAAAATATACTGGCTGCTTTCCGCTGGTTTTACAACTCTTGGGGCTTCTTAAGGTGGCGCTCCGAATAACTTCCATGACTTATTATCTTTCAAGTTGACGTAGGTTCTAGCAAGGCTAACTTTCGTTTAAAAATATTGAAGCCTGCTACAAAACTTGTGTTTTTGAGTAAGTTTCACGTTCCTGCTGCCTTGTTCTAATTTTTCATGACCGATTGAAATTTTCTGTATTTTTTGCTAAATGCGCACAATTTTTCAAATGGCACAACTGAGCGAAACCTTGTTAAAATTTTACGATCTATAGCTTAAACTGTAGGTAATTATATTGCAGAGGTGTATCTTTTCTCATAATTTAAATCCTAATGTTTTGTTCCAAAATACAGTAGTTTTTCTAAAATTGGTCAACTTGAAAACGCTGTAGAATTTTACCAAAAACAGAAATTAGCGTTTTCAAAGAAGGTACACCTGCATCCACTTGTTTTCTAACTTCAAGTCAAATTTCACAAGTAACGACGCGGAGCTATCACGGATCGAAAAAGGCTATTGCCGAACATGAAAACCCGAGGTTTGCCCACACAAACGACAGCGTCAAAATATAGAGCGTATTTTTTAATACAAATAACCGTTGAGAGAAATTGAGAAGCCAAAAAGTAGCTAACAAAAAATTAGCTTGAAAAATAGTGTATTTTTGTCAATGTCGCTCAGCGTACTTTGGAAATTTTTTTAGAAAGGTTTGACACAAACGACTTTTTAAAAAGTTGCAATAACCTATTCGCTGCGGAAAACTGTTATCAAAAGTAACAGAAGCCATATACATTTTTTTGGAAAATCGATTTGAATAATAATTTTGCCATATTAGAATTTAGGTCAAAAAGTAAGTTCAACAAAACTACACGTTATATATATCAAACGAAAGCTAATTCACCGCTAATCAACCTTTCTTCAAAAGCAAAGTCCTAAAAACGTGACTGATAAGTCTTACAGCCCAAAGTCAGTTATTCGGAGCGCCACCTTAAAGCATCTGATCGGAGCGGTAGCATTCTGTTCAGGGCCCAATTTTTCGAAAAAAAAGTTCTCCGTTTCAGTTCTCCGTTTCGAGTGGATCAGTTTAGAAGTTCTCCGTTTAATACACGGAAAACATTTAAACGGAAAGCCTTGAACAGTGAACATTTAAACGGAGAACTTAAACGCAGGGTTTCTAAAAACGGAGAACTTAAACGGAGAACTTTTTTTTCGAAAAATCGGGCCCTGGTGTGGTTGAAGCCCTCAGATCTCCGCAGCTGGGGGTTGCAGATATCTAAGCTAAAGGCCGATTCACACGCTGCGATTTTGCCGCAGCGTTTTCGCCGCTGCGGCAAAACGCACTGTCTGAACAGACGCAGCGATTTCAATGCGGAATGAATGCGTCTTGATTTTTCCGCAGCGTTTTAAACGCCAGACTGCAGTTCGGCCTGCGATTTCAGTGCGTTTTGACGCTGCGGACGTGTTGGTTTCAACAATATTAGCAAAGCTGTTTCTCATATTTTTAAAACAGTAAAGACGCAGCAAAATAGTCTGCGAGACGCAACGTTTGTTCAGATGCTGCCTTTTGTGTGCGACACCCTGCGTCTTGCGTTTTGCGTCAAAATCGCAGCGGCAAAAACGCATCGTGTGAATCGGCCTTTAGATCTTTGTGTTTGCAGAGCCTAAAGAAGAAAAGCCGAAGCCTGCTGCTGTTCAAGATGAGGATGAAGAACCGGCCAAGAAAAAGAAGAAACGGTTAGCACGGCATTTTTCGTATTTTGTGAAATTATGTAGTCAGAGATATTTAATTGCATTATGTTTGTCATGCTATTTTGTAGTAGTATTGTAAAGTGATAGTTTTTAGTGAAAAAAGTGAAGAAAAAGCAACAAAAGAAGAGGAAAAGAAGCAAGAAATCAAAACGGCCGTCACAGGAGGCGGCACCTTTGATTCTGCTATCGAGGCCGAATTGCGAGCGGCTCGTGAACGGGCCAACACTCCACTCGATGTGCGCATCAAGCAGTTTAAGGAAATGCTCCGAGAAAAAGAGGTGATTTATTTAAGTGCACTAAGCATTTTGTGAGTTACGTAATATCAAGAGTACATAATAGCGTCTCACTGTATATAGAAGAAGAGTGAGACACTCTCCAACCTGCCTGTGTTCTAGCACAGGCAGATGCGCTGGTCGTTTTCAGGCTACATGTTGACATTCTGTGCAACATGTGGCTGGCCAATCCGCGCGTAGATTCTCTGCGTAACACACTTTAGTATATAATCGCTGATGTGTTGATAGGCATTAAGATAGGGATAAAAGCTTAATAACTCATTATTTATTCATAGTCTGCTTGCAAAAAACATTAAAAAAGGTTTGCAAAAACCATTAGGGATATTTTGGGAAACTTTCAGCGAAATTGATTGAGAAACTTTTGAGATATAAACTTTTCTGAATTTCTTAAAAGTTTCTCAATCTATTTCGTTGAACGTTTGCCATAATATCCCCAAAGGTATTTGCAAACCTTTTTTAATGTTTTTGCAAGCAGACTGTAAATGAATAATGAGTTATTAACCTTTTATCCCTATCCCGTTTTATTATTGGAGCACGTGCACAGGCGTCTGCCAATCAGAGAATAGGAGCTCGCTTCTGATTGGCCAGCCACATGTTGCACAAAATGTCAACATGTAGCCTGAAAACGACCAGCGCATCTGCCTGTGCTAGAACACAGGCAGGCTGGAGAGTGTCTCACTCTTCTTCTATATAGAGTGAGACGCTATTATGTACTCTTGGTTTTATAAGCAATTTTACTACTGACATATTAATTAATAAATAATGAATCATTGAAGCTATTCTGAAAATAAGAACTAATTTATATTTAGCGTCTAAAGTTTTGAATTTGTAATGTTCTTAACAAGTCCGTCAAAAAAACAAAAGCACGCTTACAAAGCAAGCTAAGTTTACGTGTATTTCACATGAATGTAATTGCATAATTAGCTAATTATTCATTTGTGGGTAAATACCTGTGATTTTTACGTGCACCTTTATTCGCACTTTATATTGTAAGGGATTGCGAAGTGCGTTTGATTGTGATTCTAAAAAATATGATTGTAGGTGAGCGCTTTCTCGACTTGGGAAAAGGAGCTGCACAAGATTGTTTTTGATCCTCGATATCTGCTGTTGACAAGCAAAGAACGGAAACAGGTGAGATAAAGGCGGTTTATGTTCATGTTTACCGCTGTATATTATTCTAAAAAAATTCCAATTTAATTTACATTTCAAGTATTATCTGTTTCTGATTATATTACTTGTTGTCAGGTGACTGATCGGACTGATTTGATTTAATTTGATACATCAAATAATTTACTACTTTAATTTTTTGTTGTTTAGGTATTTGACAAATACGTGAAGGAACGAGCAGAAGAAGAAAGGCAGGAAAAGAAGCGAAAGATGAAGGAAGCCAAGGACAATTTCATGCAACTGCTCGCAGAGGCGGAATTGACCGGACGGTGAGATATTTTGGTTTGTAGAAAGTGATCTCGCTTTTGTGTGGAATTTGAGAAAACTTTTGAATCCGACTCGCTCAAATTTTTACTCCGAAAAAATCATTTTAAAGAGAAAGGCACTGTAAAATGTAGAAATTAAGCTGATTAGATTTAGTTTATTTGATTAAGGTCTTGTTCATACTTTATCCGTGTTCATAAGCATTTTCAGTAAGTTGTAAGTCAATTACAATACTGCAGATGCGACGATGATTTTTCGTGCATTTGCTTGCAGCGACAGGAACTCAACACAGACTGAACACAGCACACAGTTGAACTAGCACGAACTAACACGTAGGCCGCTTATCGCTGACATGCTCTGGAATAGGTTTGGTTTCGATAAAATCACACAAGCTGAGGCATATTTAGCGAATTATTTGTTAGCTTTGTTAATTATTTAGCTAGCTCAGATTTCAAAAATGCTCTCAAGGTAAAAATCAGTTTGTAAATTTAATTAATATTGACATGATTAATTTTGTTTCATATTTTGCAAAAATTCGGTTCTTGTTTTTTTCAGATCTTCGTTCAGTGATTTTGCAGCGAAATATGGCAAAGAGCCCCGTTTCAAAGCCATCGAAAAAATGCGCGACAAGGAATTACTTTTCAATGATTTTGTTGGTGATATCAGACGAAAGGAAAAGGAAGAAAAAAGTCTACAGAAAGAGCGGGTTTGTATTTTCGAAAATGTCATTTTTCCTTATTCGTTTTTTGTAATGATTACTAATATCTTTCAGGTCGCTCCGGTTACTGTTCAAGTCTTTTAGGTGCGCAGCTACACGCTTTTATGAACACTAACATAAATATTGCAAGATGGAATCTCTCATTACTTATGCACTAGTGTAACTATTACTTAAATTTTTATTGCTCACCAATCACCATTATAATATAACGTCATAACTTATATATTAACAATTATTAATTCCTGCTGACTTAGTTGTTGGGTGCAATTGTCGTGGTTTGCAGCGTGATCATTTTGTGATGTGTACCTAAAATCACTGTCCTGTAGTTTTATGACTTTGTGGTTGTATGCTAAACAAAAGCCACCAAATAATTCTGTTGTGAAAGTGTGGTGTAGTCAGATTGAAATACGGGGAGAGTTTGTCATTTCGGTTTTTGATGCGATAATATATGTATGTTTCTTTTTCAGTAGCTTTAATTATTGCTCAATATTGCTAAACAGCCTGTAAGACGTTAAATTAAGCTGGATGTAGAGGAAGATGTATTAACGCACTTTATGATGATTAGCCAAAAATTGTGCCAGGATTTTGTTTAAAAATGGTAGTTAGGAGACCTTTGGTTTATTTTGGGGAAACTCCCCCCTGGCTACGCCACCGGTTTAAAAGTGGTAGAAAAATTGTGTTAATTAATCAATAATAATTATTACTATACTAGATAATAATTCATAATATGGGTCTTCGCGTTTACGTGATTGGGCACAAAATGTCACGGTGGTGATGTGTGAATACTTGCTTTGATTTTACAAATTTATTAATAATTATCAAATCAGATCATCATTACAGAGATTAAGAGATGAGAGTCATGAGAGTGTAACTTTTCAATAACAGAGAGAGAGGTCTACTGTAACTAATTTGAATATTGACTAAACAGTTTTCTAAGATTGTCGATTTTCTACGTTTACGAATGTGATGCGTGTGACTTGAACGAACAGCAGAGATTAACTATAATTTGTAAGGGATTGGTGAATAAGTCTAAGCTGAAGTCTGATTGAATTTGTAAAAAAAGCCATATAAACGTAAAAGAACAGGTGAGTTTTCTAATTGTGCGGCGTTGCGGTGGAAAGGAACTTCTTTCTGATAAATCGATAGCTTTTGGAACGTGGGGACTCATCGTCGCTATCTGGATCCGTTTTTCGCAGTATCGGTATTTTTTTCTTTTCAGATTGACGTTAGTGGATTTGTGCTTAATAATTTATTTCTTCGCGCTTTTCAGATTAGAATTTTTTCTATCACCCCGAAACTAAGTCAATATATCGTTCACTAGTTTTAAAATTGTTATTTTAACAGTTATATTTAAATAAAAGTTGTTATTTTAAAAAAAGAACCTCACCGACTTATTATATTAAGTCATTCACATTGCACTTTATTGCAATCAGAGTATATTGTTTTGTAAAACTTTTGTGGCACCCGTAATAATTTTTATTTATAACCCTAATAGCCAAAAGATGTGCATGAGGCATTAGGGAGGTATCTTCTCCTCCAAGTTCCAAGTCCAAGCCATCAGAATTTTTAAAGTTTGTCAAATTCTCAGCATATACCTCTGGTTTATTGACACCTATAAAAATTTTGGCGAACATTTAAATAGCTATGTCACCCCCCTTTCCTCCCAGACCGGTGGACTATTCCCATGGCTATATTTTTTATGGGTCTCTTACTCTTTCCTTTTTGCAATAAGCCTCATGCACTTTTTTTGTAGCAATAACTGTAGTGCCGTATTATATTCCAGAAGCTGGTCGTGTATTTTTCTCATTTTAGCTTTTGTTTAGTTCGATTGCCACCCCTTGTTTGTTGTAATCTCACGTTATCTGTGAGAAATAGTTATGAAACGACTTTATAAGAATAATTTTAAAGGCTGAAAATTGCGTTTATAAAGTCAAAACCACGAAATCTTTTGCGAATCATACTAGAACTATAGTTCAGACTCAGTAAAATAATTTATTAATAGTTTTTATCAAAGCGAATACAAGTTAAAGTCATAATCGAATGTTGAGTATGGAGAATTGCCATTTGTACTGCTTTCCTAGCTTATAAGCTGGCTGGTTTCAGTGAATAGCTAGGGCCCTTTTAGCTTTGCCAAGATTGCCTAACTGTGCCGTTTGTGTCGCAGCCAGAGCGGAGACGGGTGGTTGTGTTTGGAGTCCCGCGAACGAATCCACTCACCCGAGGCTGAGTCTTCCCTCTCTCTCTCTTGCTAGCGTTGCGTTTCTTCATTCATTCATTCAGTTTTCAATGTTGCCATTGCATAGGTAAATGTGCTTTGTCCAATGGATTAGTTAAGAAAACTTGTAGCATGATGAGAATGAGGGTTTTTGAAGAAAGATAGCATTGGCTACGATTCACAAAAGATGCTTAGCTGTGAGGGTGGTTGTGGGTCTCAAATATTTGATCGTATCTGACGGATCTGATTTTTTTGGGAAGTTTTTAGCGGTTTTTTGTGGATAAGGTAGAACAAGGAAATTTATCCACAAAACATGTTCATCTGAAGATCTGATCCAATTCAGAGTGTGCTGCTAATCTTCGTTGCGAGTGAGTATCACTTTGCCAACGGCAACATCTGCATCCGCAAAGGGGATTCAGCAGAAGTGGCCACTATTTTACCGTATTGGCATACTTTATGGGCGCACGCCGCACAGGCTATTCAGACATGATTTTTTTGTCTGAAACTAGGATAACCGTTAACCGAACTTTTTTGCTCTGGAAAGTCATGTATATCGCTCGGCATACACGTATGAGAGAGGATTGGGGGACCCCCAAAATCGACGGGCCGGGGGGGAGTCCCCAAAATTTCGTAAAAATGGCACTTTTGGGGAAAATTTTACAAAATTTCGCATGATAGAGGATATTTTTGGTCGATCAGGGGGGAGGATCCCCAAAAATTGGCCGTAGAGGCCCCCCAAAAATTTCGACCCCGTTAAATGTATGTCGCTTGGGAACACTAAAATATCTGGCATCGGATTAGCAATTTGTCCACATCACAGGAGGTACAGAACATATAAAGATAAGCATCTTTTGTGAATCGCGGCCATGTAATGTGCTATTAGAGATTTTTTATAATTGTAATAATTGATATTAATGTAATTCTTGTTAGTTGTCAGAGTTGGATGGTTTATTATGTTAGTTATTGAGAGGTGCATGCCTTTCTCCAGAGTTTATGGTTATAGCTATATTAGCCTGCCACCCCCCCCCCTCGCCCTGTCTTTTTATGCGGCGGTTTATACCGAATCAGATTGACCCCTCGTTTACAGAGGAGGGTCCAGGTCGAAATTAAGGGTTGGGGGGGGGGGCTGCACCGACGCCTCTCTCCCCTATGCCCTACATCCACTACGTCCACCATTGCTTTTTTAGTAATGACCGAAATGATTGCCTTTGTGCATTGAACTGAAGTTACCGGAAAAAAGTAAGCCCCCATTCCGTTCATTTCACCATTAGTTCTGAATATGAATATGTTCAATCAAACCAAGCAACCTATTCGAGCTTTGCGTATTTGGCTAACAATATACCAGTACAACTTTGACAGAGTAACAATGCTGCAAGTTTTCTTGACTGCAAAAGAGTGATTCAAAAGACCCCTGAATACCGCATTATTGTTTCTGGTCATGTTCACCTGTTTTGAGTTTTTCTAGTGGTTAGTATAATAATGATCCAACCTGTCACGCAGGTGTATTTATATATATTTTATACGTCGTACGAAGGTGAGCATAACGGAAACATGAATGCTTATTGACTCGATCGGTTAAACCTCTGGAACGCGACGTAGAATGCACAATCAGATTGTGGTTCTTATGTGATGAAATGCTGACAAGCTTTGCTGAGTTTCCTTTTCAATTCAGTCAGTGTCTGTGAACTGTGTCTGGAAGGGCAGAAGTCAATGGGTCGATAAGTTGTAAAAATTTTGATTATGCACCACGCTATCTTCGTCTGTTAGTCGCATGACTGCAGTATGTACGTGGTCAAAACTGCTATATTTTTACCATTACTTGTAGTGTTAGCATCAAGTCATATTTTCTGGACAAAAGATATATAACCGACCTGACTGACCAGGATAGGTCCATGCAGACTGCGGGACCCCCACTCTTCACGGAGTCTGCTAATTTTTGACTCCCCTCCCCCAATACTAGCGCATTTTTAACTACTTTAAAGCCAAAAAAATAGCGATTCTGTCCTTTGACAACTTTGGCGTAAATAAAAGTTAGTAAAAAACGCTTGAATTTCGTAAGAAAATGTCGACTTTAAATGCGGACAGCAAAAATACGCTGACCGAAGATAAAGATATTTGGGCTGAAAATTTTTCACAACAGAACTTTTCCCCGTTTTACCCGTGGGACTCCCTCCACAGGGACCCACTGTTTTTGGGAGGGGTCTTCAGGGATGACCGTTCACTTTCCTCCCCTCAGCTAGATTTATTATGTACTTGTAAAGTCTTTAAACTTTAAATTCAAAAGTATGTATATTGGCCGGCACCTCCTGTCGGTGATAGTGTTGCTCCAACTGGTATTATGAGGCAAACCCAAACACATTACGATCTTCCCCATTAGTGCAGTTTCGGATAATCGGGCGCTAAACTTTTAATACTGGCGTTAGAATATTTCGGATGTAATAGGAAACATCTTCCGATATATGATCGACCAACCGTTTTCATTCATCTGGAGTTGGAAGATGTCTGGGATTCACAGCGTCAAGTCGTGACTAGCCACGAAGCTATTTTCAAATTTTTTTGTGAAACTTTTACGCCGGCACTTTGGCTGCTTTCGT
>JASANF010011082.1:0-86298 GCA_030248245.1 Trissonchulus sp. WLG1_4
CGTGCAAAATGGTTACCTAGGTACCTAACCTAACCTAAATTAACCACCGTATGCTATTATTTTAAACAACAAGCCCAGTCTGCGGCAAAAGCTTCATAAGCTTCAAGCCTAAATCTTAAGTAAACTGGCCTGAGGTCAGCTAAAACCTATTGTGCAGCGCTAAATTGATTGTTAACTTACTATTTGTTCGAGAAACTAGGTCTCCCATTACCTTCAAAAGAATATATCTGACATCAAATGCAACGGTACCTTTTGATAACACTGGGTGAAAACTATATTGCATATATCAGTTGCAAACACACATTCCGTTCTGTAAAGTCAAATATCTCTGTACGATGATGTCTGCCTGTTCTACAAAATCGAGTATCCTTTGCGGTTTCGCAAAGTCTGGACCTAAGTTGTATTTCTTGCTGCAGCTTTGTTGTGACACACAAAAATTCTGTATATAGAGCTATCTAAAAATATTAATAGACACCTCTTGTGACTGTTCACTGCAACTTTCTAAGCTTGAGAAATATGTGACACACGCACTGTCACAGTACAGCTGCAGTTACACAAACACACTGAGAAGAAATGCCACACAAACCAAGCGTTAATCTGGAAAATCAAAATTAATAAAGACCTGTTGTGCTGTGGCACAACAGGAAAAATTAGTCTGTAGGATAAAAGAAATTGTTTAGTATTAGTACGTGGTGTCATAGTATACAAACAGTTGTTTCTGTTACCATCTAATAATACACAAGTTCTGTATATGTTCTTGCCGCTTTCTCACTTACTCAGTACTCACATAAAAGTATGCACTTGACTATGAATTCAGTCTGAGCAATTATACTCTGTATCAAGTTCATCTCTTTCGCTATCAAGCAACTAATTTTCCAGGACAATTATACACAATTATATTGATTTGGCAAAGATGAGCCGGTCCTCTAAATGCTAAACACAGAGCCTTATCTTCTCACGTGACTTCAGTTATTATACTTAAAGTTGAGTCCAGCTTTACTCATAAATGTGGCTCAGATGTTTCCCATCTCTGTCCAGCCTATGCTCCTGTCCTGCTGCTAAATATACTTTCATTCTGAACTCACTCTAAACTTTACTCTTGCTGTGCATAATGCTCTCAGTAAAGTCTGTCCGGGAATTGTTAAAAAAACATTATGTAAGATGAAAGCATTATGTACGTGAAAAGTTTTTCCCACGATAAAACTTTGTGGGCTCACGATAAAATATGAAAAGTATTTTTCGATTTGTTCTAATAATTAACAGTCAGCAAATAGTTGACGTAACATATTAGTTCTAAATAAGGACATGTTTGTCGTCTAATCTTCTTAATCAATATAATGAGGACAACGTTAAGTAAACTTGACATTGATAATAGCATATTCACACTCAACAGACAGAATCAAAGACGCATATAATAAATAACAATAAGATTGTTCAACTAAATTGTATTTTCTAAAAAGAATAGTTCTAGAAAGGCGTAATGTAGTATTAATTACCCAGTGACAAACTTTTACGGTAGTACATAGTTTTGCCAAAACTTTAATGTCAAACTTTGTATTACTTTATTGTCGTATGCAAAAGTGGAATTGATGATTTCTATTAAATGAATTGTTTTTATTTGTTTGATTGATGCTGTGAAAGCACAATAATTTGTAAAGTATAGCGACCGAACCTTCGATAGATAACTTGAAGCGACTAATAACAGTGCAGCATTGGCCGCAGCGTTTGTTTGCAGATTCAGAGATGAATGGTTTTAAGGGGGTAGTGTCGCGAAAGCAGTTTTGCTCATAGGCTGTGAGAATAGAACTTTTTGTTTTGAAGTAGTACATGCAATGAGAAGCTAGTACAACGCTGTATGGTATCAAGAAATAATTACTGCCAGACATCACACTATAAATATTGACAAATATCTTGGGCCAATCGTCATTAGTAAGCCAGACATCACACAATAGGGACATAAAAGTTCGAAAAATCAAGCCAGATATCAGATTGGCCCAGCTTGTGAAGTACACATCATGTGTGGACGCACAATTTTTTGCGACAAATAAGAAAAAAGAAAATTGAAGGTTCGTTTTTCTTCTGATTTGAAAAAAATAAGCTTCTAAGATTTTCCACAATTTATCATTATTGCTGTTACTATTTTACAATTTAAGTACACCTTCACAGTTCAAACTAGTATTATCTCCACAGCCGCTACCAGTAATATGCACTAAATTTTGTGTGCATAAACTACAACATATATGCTATTAGTCTGTGTAAAAAAACTAAACAGAAAAATTGATAAATGTGACTAAAAAATGGAATGTGAATAGGTTTTTTTTCGTCATGTTTTCGACTTTGAGACATCATTGCAAACTATATGCTGCACCAATTTTGCTAAAACTTGGCAAAATAATTTGCCTTTTGGTAGATTTTTAAAATATAGAAGGAACAATTTGTAACATTTTACTGAACAAGTTTTACAGTCGCGCAAAATCGACTGCTTTCGCGACATTACTCCTTAATACCTGCTGGGTAGTTGTAATGATGAACATTTTAGCACGGATCCCCTCTTTTTGACATATATATCACCCTTCATTATAAAACTGTAATAATTTTTGCCATTGCGTCTTTTTTGTTGTATAGTTACTAAGCAATATTTCATGAGAGGTTTAAAGTCTAACTGTAACGTGTATGTCAATGTATAATTACTTTACACTAATGTTGTTCCGTCAGAGAATTTTAGTTAGTTTTATGTAGTTAAAGTTTTGGTATAACTGCTGAAAATTAGTTTTTACAACTAGTTTTAGTTTTAGTTATGGCATACCAGAACAACACTACTTTACCTACACGTAATTTCATAGGATGACAATGGTAGTGTCCCCTGGCCCTGTTTAACATAACACCTAGACTAAGCTCCATCAATTAATTATCCGAAATAGCCTCATATCCTGTGCTGAAAGGAATGTTGAATGGAATCTGCCACAGTCATATTTATTGATGACTTGCTCACCATGGGGCAATTAGTCTGACTTTGACATCACCAGACCTGTCCCAGTTTAGACGCTGACTTGCTTAATTTCTGCTTCTGGTTATTACTAAACTCAGACTATTTAACTCCTGCCATAGGCCGTAGTGTTAGTACATTTAGCACATTGATATTTTGCTTACATAGTTAAGGTACCTAGCTTCTACAGTATTGGACTTTTGTTTTTCAAACAGTTAGTAAATTTTATCATTTTTAAGGTTTTCTTCCAACGGATGGATTCACTCTTCCTTTCCATTTGTTTTGCTTGCAAGTTAACTTAATAATTAGCCATATTAATATTTGGTTAGGAATTTATACTTTGTGCAGTCCACATGCTTGTTCAGCCCGCAAACTCACTAAAAAATCACGCCATCAATTTTATTTATATATTTTCCAGACTTTTTATTTTAGAATGAACACACAGTTGTAAGAATGAACTGACCGTAAAAGTAGCTAACTGAAGCCGATGATCGTATAAATTCTATGTTCACACAAGATTTAAAAACATTCATGCAAACTTTTTAAGTTATGTTAGCATGGGCCGCCACATGGCATAAGTATATTATGAAGACATTTGACTTGACTAAAGAAAATAGCATCAGTTTTTATAGCCCGAGCAGTTCAAATGTCTCATAGCAGTTGGCCGGGAGACCCTATGGAGTATCCTTTGGGCTGGCCTAATTGAATACAACTCCTTTCTTTATTCTCATAACTACTGTAACTAGCTCTGCCAGGCCACTTTTCCTTTTTAAGTTAACTGCTAAACAGATTCAACGTTTTTGCAACTGTTTCAGAAACCGTAGGGTTGATTCATGCTTACAGTTGTATGTCTGGAATAAGTATATTAGTGTTCAGTTGGAAACATCATGACAATAACATCAAAGTTATTTTATTTAATCTGGCCATAGATCCGCTAAAAAGGTGCTGTTTGTAGCCTTTTATTAAGTATTTGTGAAGAGGGAGGACACACTTGTGACTCAGCAATTATCAGACTACAAACAATTAAAATTGCAGTCTGAACTGTTACTAAACTTTTCATTATATCAATCTGCAAATCTCTATCCCTATTAATAGTATCAGTTAAATATAGGCGGAATTCACGGAATAAATCTGGAAACCTACCTAATACCAAGAGTACATAATAAGAAGAGTATGACACTCTTCCTATTATGCCTACGGGCGTGCGTCCAATGCGCAGCGCGAAATAGCCCGTTTATGTACGGTTTTGAGGGGGGGGGGGTACCCACCCCTCAACTGAATCCCCCGTACTCAACTGAGGGGGGGGGTACCCCCTACTCAGTTCGATACCCCGTGCTCAACTGAGGGGGGGGGGGTACCCCCCCCCTCAACTCAGTACCCCGTCTTCAGTTGAGGGGGGAACCCCCCCCCTCATTTCAAGACACTGACAAAGTCTTTGCGCTACCCCCCCCCCCCGCAGTTCAGTACCCCGTCTTCAGTTGGGGGGGGGGGTGCCCCCCCTCATTTCAGCACATCAACGAAAGTCCTTGTTAGTGTCTTGAAATGAGGGGGGGTACCCCCCCCCTCAACCGAAGACGGTGTACTGATTTGAGGGGGTACCCCCCCCCCCAGTTGAGCACGGGGTATCGAACTGAGTAAGGGGTACCCCCCCTCAGTTGAGTACGGGGTCTTCAGTTGAGGGGGGGGTGCCCCCCCCCCTCAAAACCGTACATAAACGGGCTATTTCGCGCTGCGCATTGGACGCACGCCCGTAGGCATAATAGGAAGAGTGTCATACTCTTCCTATTATGTACTCTTGCTAATACCTACCTATTGACACATCAAGACTAAAAACAATTTCCCAAGATGAATTGAACGTTATTTAAAATTTTTTGAGTTAATAATTGGTTAAACAGTCAAGTATTGAACTCTATATATTGTTCATGAGGTTAAAAATGTTTTATTAGGTACTTTAAACGAGAAGGCTTTTCATTAATAGAAAATGGCTAGTTCCTCAAAAAATATTCCATTTAATTAATTATGAATGGTTTTTTACTTCCGTAGGTTTTTTGTTGGGCTCTGGTCGTCTATACCTTTTATGAATGGGTTCATTATCATTTTGGCTTTTTGCGATTTTGCTTTGTCAGTATTTTGAATTTGCAAACATCAAATGGAAGGCGTAAAAACTACATAATAAAGTGGATTTCACGTCACACAAGTAGGTTTATTAAATCATGGCTTGACTTACATTTTCATGTGATTTGCACATAATTTCATTACGAAATGTAGCTAGATAAATAAATATCAAAACTAATTTATTATACATACCTAAAAATGTGTGACCATTGTTCGATAACCTATTCAATGAAAATGCTTAGTCAAAGCTTGGTCAAACCCATTCTTTCCACAGTCCTTTGAATGAAGTATTTATTTAGCAACATTGCCGCAGTGTCTGTCTACTGTCTCTCTCCATTGGCTTTCTAACTCAATCAAACAAGGATGAGACAGGGTCAATTTGTGTCGGCTTTATTTGATGAAAATGATACTGTGAGGGCCGGCCGGCCAGTGATTTCAGAGTCTCAACAGGCGAGTAGGCAAATTGGCTCAGTAGCGAAAGCTAATTAGACTTGGAGCATTTTCGATGATGCTTGAGAAAGACGTGCACTACACCGCGCTAACTCTATGAGCAAGTTTAAATGGCCACTTAATTTCTATTCTATTATGACCAATTTGGTGAACTTTCGTAGTTTTGGGCATTGAGTTAAAATTAGCAAGTTGGTTTGGGCGGGTCAGGTCTGTAAGCAAGACTGCAAACAACCTAAACAAAACTGTGTTCAGAACACAAAACATTTTTTTATGGTTTACTTCCTTGTCCTAGCTATACGCGGAGTATTGTCGTATTGATTTAAGGCTAAATGAAATTAAGACCCCACACCACCTTTAAGGGGTGGGTGAGTGCGCTAAGCTTGAAATCAAGATGAGTATTTGTTTAAAAGGGGATTCAGAAGGCAATTTTAGATTCAAAATCAAGACGTTAAAGCGCTATTTCGGCGAAAGTATAAATCGTTTTGACAAAAAAATGATCTTTGATGAGAAGGAGTATCATACTCTTCTCCATCATGCTTGCTAGGCTTACCGCCGATTGCACCAAATAAGATTAGGAATAAAAATAGGCTATTCCGGAATAAGATCGTATTAAGTCCGTTTTTCATTGCACCAAATAGTATCAGAATAAGACCAGATTAGGAATAGAACTAGGTTAAGAATAAGAATAAAATCAAATTAAAATCGTACTGTCCTGCATTTAGTCCTATTCCTATTCTTGTTCTGGACCATGATTAAGTCCAAACCTTTAGCGCGGGTGCCAAGCTTAGCGGCAAGTCTGATATGTTCAATATACAACTTGATATGTTCAACACCTCATGACGCCAGTCAATGTTCCGGCGATTGTACCTGAGTGGCGTTACGACACTGCGCACAAGAAAACAAGAATCACAGTAGAAAGGCTGTTTGGCATTTGGAAACGACGTTTTCCTGCCCTACACTAGTCAATCTTCGTTTTCAACCTGGGGGGGCCAGCGTTGTTATTGTTGCCGCCGCTGTCTTACACAACATAGCTAGGAATTGTCGAGAGGAAGAATTTATGGATGATTTCGGACTCGAACCGGAGGAAGATGAATTCCCAGTTGCTCACAACGCACAAGGTGGCCCGCCAGAAACTCCTTGATTCTAGGGCCTATTTTAGCTGATACTTAACTGCCTCGACCATATTTGAACTAAGAGTCTACTATTTTGACATACAATTAACAGTAACAGAGATGTTATTTTCAAAAATTCCTATTAGCACTTCGTCTTCAAAGGATGTAAAATTAGCAGCACGACCCTGACTATCGGCCATTGGAAGGGGCTCAGTCAAAAACAGTAAGAGGTCGAAAAGCTCTGGTGTACACACAACGACAAATCTTTGAGATGTGTATTACAAAGCAAGGTTTTCACTTTGCAGTGTATATTGGACAGTTAACATCTGAGCTAGCATTGGTTAGCCTAATGCACGTGACAATCAGAATAGGAATAAAAATAAGAACATTCTGGTATTAGTTGATTTTATTTGGTGCAATCGGCCGTTATTAACGTAAATTTACGCTTCGTGATGCTTATACCTTTTTATCTTTTAAAAAATAACTATTGAAATTTTACACCTCACAGCTGTTTTTGTAATTTTGCCATGGAACTGATAAACAGTTGTATTTGATTACAAGCATAAATTGCTGTTAAATTAATCCAATTGATTATGGTGAAATAGATTATTTCAAATCTATCTCAAACATTTATTCGAATGTAGTGAAACAACGCTTTTCACACACTATAACACAATATAATGAACATTGGCAGGTCTAACCTTGTTTTCGTTGACAATTTTCCCTTCAATCTACCCATCTATCAAAAGTCAACTCAACCTCATACGATGCTGTAATTTTTTCATAGCATTCTCAGACTACATTTTGTATCTAATAAATATTTTATTAAAAATGCTAGGCTTGACAACACTTTCCTCAGTTTAATTCGTGCTTCTGGCAAAGTTATAGGAAAAGTGGCTATAAACGTTCTATTTCGGGTCTCATGAGGATTCGGAACTGATTTCTGATACTTTCCTATCTTATCTCAAATTCTGATAAAAGGCGCTTTAGTTAAGCGTCTTTTAACATGTCCTTTTAGCATGTTCCATGTGTATCGGGTTAGCTGCCAAACAGTATAGAAATGCTAGGTATTGTTCATTATCGGTGATAACGGTGATGGCTTAGGATATACGGGTGAACTTATGATTTGACTGTTACAGCCGTTAAGGTTTGTCTGATTGCAGTGAAAGCTACCACAATAAAGTTTGCCCAAAATATAGAGACTAAGACATTTGCTGTTGTTAAATATGAGCCAATTTCGTTACACTTCACGCTGAAAAATTAATAACAGGAGCAGAAGTTTTTACCCTATTTTCAAAAAATAACTGCTTTTCATCAAAGCTTTAACCAAGAACCAACTATGAGATTTTATATTTATCTATTATCAAAGGAGAGCTGAGAAGGCCAAGGAAAAACTTCAGCTCCTGGGCGTAAAGAAGGATAAATAGGTTCAGTGGGAAATTTTCTGACGTTGCTAAGACGGATTAAGGTATTTTTTCATGATATTTCTAACTCTACCATTCTAGTGCCCATTCAGGAATGATGAATTATTAAACTTTCTGCACTGTCCTTATACTTGTAATTTTTTCTACTTAAAATAGTATATTTTTTGTACAGTGATGTGAAGTTTTTTAACAATACAAGCTTGTATAGGCTATGAACATGCCTGTTACTTTAATAGAATTAGGCGTATGTCCGCTTTGTATGCTATTTCATATTTTCATATTAGCGTTTCTTAGCATACAAATGTCTATTGTTTACTGATATCTGAATGTCTATTTCTTCTGAACAAGCATGTGTTGAAAGTACATAGGCTAGGTGTTGAGGCTTGAATTTTTGTGTATAGGCTGTGGGTTAAGAGGTTTTAGAGTTTGGTGTTAGACTTGACAAACGCAATAAGTACAAAACAAGAAGTGAGGTTTTTCTCCTCAATAACCAAATTTCTACTAGATCATTAACAAGATACAGTCACAGATACCTATACAAGCTACAAGATACTAGACACAGTTGGTCTATATAGTTAATATAATTGTTCACATAAGTATTTTTCGTGGAATACTATCTGCACTTCGTGAAACGGCAGTCATCATATTCCTTATCGGAAGTTTTATTTGAACTCCTACAAAAAATTAGTAAAGACTGCTTCATATTGTCCCAATACTGACAATTGTAAAGCATGTGGGACTTCAAACGACAAGTCAGAAGCAGTTCAGTAGCTCAAATGGTAGAAATTAAGATATGAATGGTTTGAATTCCCCCTGGGTCATTCCGATGCCGATAGTGGGTGTTGAGAATCCCCATCTCTTGCTTGATATTATACACATGCATAATTGTATACATATAGAATACATGCCATGTACATTACATATACTAGTATACGGATACATAAACAATTAGCTCTAGAATATTGGCAATCTTGTTTTCGAGTCACATGTTAAGTAAGTTTCATAAGTAGGCTATAAGACTTGTTAGCGAACATGGCTTTTAATATAACCGCTTTTTGTGCAAGCATAGTCTTGTTGCGTGATAACCATACTTTATACTTTGCAAAATTAAATAGTTCTTTGTGATACAGCGCTATTTGCTGATATAGCATTTATTTGGATTTTTTGATATTTTTATCTTATTCCTACCAAACTTTACCTTAGGTTTCAGTTTTTCTAGTATCAGAGTACATAGGTATTCGTATCTTATAACTAGATGAACTTCTTTTTGTTAATTCTCCCATATAGTCTAGATATATACTATTAGGTCAAATGACAACTAAAACTCTACCATAAGCTTACGTAAAATGTAAAAAAGTGTCTTTACTAACTGCTTTAAATTTCATTTAATTAATACATACTTGTACAGAGTGGTATTGTTTGATTGATGATTCTGTCCAACTAAATCACCTCTATTCTCTATTAGTTCACCTTTTTTGTAATACTTTCACCCATGCAGCGTTTTAAGCAAGCCATTGAATGGACCTCAACTCGTAAATATAGCACAGCAAAAACAAAAGCACATAACAATGCATCAAAGGTAGTCGTTAATCAAAGAACTTCCATTGGCGATAGTTAGAGTAGGGGTTATTAATCAGGCAAGGTAAGCCGGTCTCCACTTAATGACATTATGGTCTATTATTTAAAATCCGCCATTTAGCTCACAGGATAACATTTTTTGTCTACCGTTATTACCTTCCTATCGACCCCGCGGTGATATCTGGTAAAGTTATACTGGTGGGCGCAAATCAGTGTGTGGATATATATACATATATCTAAGTGTATAGCAATAAAATAGTTGCAATTATCTATCACGACGTTGCAAGACAATGGCTGTGATTCACAAACGGTGTTTAACTTTAGACTGGGTCTAAAACGTTCTTTTCGAATGAAATACAACCCTGCAATGAAACATTCAACTTATATTTCGTAAGATCACGTGCGCGACTTAGATCGAGTCTACGTTAAAGTAACAAGCTTCGTGAATTTCACCCTATGTTTAGATGGCATATTTGAGGACATCAATCAATCATTATTTAAAACATCAATAAATATTCATTTTTTTCTTCTGAGCAGAACAATCTAAAGTTATTAATTTTGTTCATTTGGTCACATTGGTATACAAAACTTAATCATGCATTAATAAATATATATCCGCTTTCTGTGTTTACACTTACTAAGTTTGAATTCCCAATTTAGTGAATAATAACTAATTATAAAAAAGTTAAGGGTTTTTAACATTAAAATTACTTGTATTTTAAAACTCTGGTTTTGTTCACTGTGTCACTGTATTTGTTGGTTCTATAGGTAATTCAACAGCTTGCGCCTCTGTAAAGTTCTAGTAAAACAATGTACTTAACAGTGACGAAATGAAAATCCTTTTGAAAAATTGTGCTGAAATAATTTAAACATGATCTATTTTTATGATCTGATGTAGCTAGTTTCTTTAAGCGCTCATAAATAATATATACAAAATAATGCTGAACGTGAACATTTAGTTGATTATTTTGTCTTGTAATTAACAAAAATTTATAATCTAATTTGTTGGTATATAATACTTTTACGTTGGCCGTTAGTATATACTAGTCCAATTTACTATGAAGAAAATATTTCAATTTCCTATTAGCTGTTAACTAATTAACTAAATTTTCAGTTCCAAAGTTCAAGATAGTTCTCTATATATAACTCATATAATTATCGGTATGTATTAAAGTATTGCAGACTGTTTTAAAATGGACAGACGTTATTAGTTATCCTAGACTATAGGTAATAGATGTACTCTTGGTACAAATAGCTAATTATTAAATAAAAATCGTGTTCTTCGATACCGTTTCAACATATTGATAATAAATACCTCAATCAATATAAACAAGTAGGCCCCAAAAGGGGCAAGGTTCCTTCCCCGGTGTCTACCTTTCAGGTTTAAGGTGGCGCTCTGAATAACCGACTTTGGGCGATAAAATTTTTCAGTCAAGTTTTCGTTGGTTACCTCAAGAAGAAAAGTTGTTTAAAATCAAACTAGCTTTCATTTGATGTATATAACATCAAATTTTGTTCAATTTGAAATTTTAACCTATTTTTCAATGAGAAAAAATCTTTAAATTGATATACCAAAAAATTCTATATGGCTTTTGGTACTTTTTGAAACTTTTAAGAAAGTCGTTTGTGTAGGCAAACCTTTCTAAAAAAATTTCGGAAATACGTTGACCAACATTGACAAAAATACACTATTTTTCAAACTAATTTTTCGTTAGCTACTTTTTGGCTTCTGAAACTTTTCTCAACGGATTTTAGCACACAAAAATTAGGTCTATTTTATGGAAAATACGTATGTGTAGGCAAACTTAAAAGGTTTCTGAAATTGGGCTATAGCGTACATTTTTATAAGATTACTGTCAGCTGCGAAAACCGATCCGCATGAAACTTTGCAGACTGTTAGAGCAGATGTGTATGGAGGCGCCGAACTTCTTGCATTGTAATTATTATGATTTGGCTCAATATGATAGGCTTTTTAAAACGTCACTTTTGTCAGAAATTAAAATAACTAAAAAATTATCGCAAATAACGAAAATTCGACAAAAATGGCACCTCGGCAAGATAATTGTCTTTAATTTAAGTTATGGATTGTTAAATTGATTGAGGCACCACTCAGCTACGTCATTTCAAAAATTAGTCAAATTTTTCGAAATTTCAATTTTGATGCAGTCATAAAATTTGCTAAAATGTTCCGAGACTCATCAAACTTTGCAAAAATGCTTGCCTGGTGTTCATCTTGATGGCACTTAAGCAAAAAAGTTCGATCAGTAAGAAACAAAAAATTATAGCAACTTGATTTATTAGAAGTTACTCAGAGCGCCTCCTTAAATGAATTAGTTCTCTATTTCATACTTACCGTAAGCTGCTATACCTACATCGTATCTTACTCTACTTTATAACTAGCTTATTTTAACTTAATCTAAATACGTAGTAGGTACAAAAAAAGTGCTGCAGGATGTTAAGCATCCCGCTGCACGAGCCATTTGGCTCAAAAGTGACACTTTGATCTGAGCTGAGAAAATCAGCTCTAAGAACAAGAAGCGATAAACACTGTTTTCTAATGGCTCTTATATACTGCTGGTGAAACATCCCGGTGCCGATTTTGAAAAAGTACATTGTTACAGCAGTGTACATCGATTATTGATTTTTCTGCATATACGCAGACAAAAATCAGCAGGCTGAAAATACACGTAAAACATACTGGCTATGCAGCCTGCTCAGTAGCGTTAAACGCTATGAGCAGTTAATTTCAAAACAATAGTTCCTTCTCTAGAAGGAACAACAAGTAGGCCCCAAAAGGGGCAAGGTTCCTTCCCCGGTGTCTACTTTTCAGGTTTAAATGAATTAGTTCTCTATTTCATACTTACCGTAAGCTGCTATACCTACTTCGTATCTTACTCTACTTTATAACTAGCTTATTTTAACTTGATCTAAATACGTAGTACGTACAAAAAAGTGCTGCCGGATGTTAAGCATCCCGCTGCACGAGCCATTTGGCTCAAAAGTGACACTTTGATCTGAGCTGAGCAAATCAGCTCTAAGAACAAGAAGCGATAAACACTGTTTTCTAATGGCTCTTATATACTGCTGGTGAAACATCCCGGTGCCGATTTTGAAAAAGTACATTGTTACAGCAGTGTACATCGATTATTGATTTTTCTGCATATACGCAGACAAAAATCAGCAGGCAGCTCCCAAGCTGAAAATACACGTAAATTATACTGGCTATGCAGCCTGCTCAGTAGCGTTAAACGCTATGAGCAGTTAATTTCGAAACAATAGTTCCTTCTCTAGAAGGAACAAAAAAATACGAAATGTACGTCTTGTGTAACGTAACCCTGGTAATAACGATTTTGACGATTTCTAATAATTAATTATAGTGACGGTTTTTCTGAAGCGACTGCTAGAGTAAAAGAAAGTAACCATATTTTTACAAAACTAGATCAAAAATTTACACTTATATTAATACTTAATTCCGTTTAAAATGCTCTTGATGCACACGTTTGCACTATAGTATATACGCGGCGGCTGAGCCCGCCGCGTAAAAAATCTTCAAAGAAACTAGTATGTATTTTGTAATTTTTTGATTGAACGGACAAACAAACGGTTATCAGCATGCTTCTACATCATTTATATTTCTTTCAGCATTAACCTATGGCTTCCATCATGCTCTATATTTCATCAATAACTCTAATATCATCTATTTCCGCCAACTATATTGACTCAAAGCTCAGGATTTGCGCTAAATCGTCATGATTGCCCTACATTACTGTTTTGTTCTGCTGGACACGTTTTTAAGTGTGCTATTATATCGATCAACGTTTGCAAGTATTGACTTTAGCCGGTCCCGCGCGGCGGGAGGGATCGTATACGAGCCACCAGAGTACAGTCGCCACAGAACTAAGCATATTCATCATGGCAAGAGGAACAATGATATGCCCCCTTTCTCTGCACCATACGGAAATTCAATTGTTCGGAAAGAAGGCACAGCAAGTGAGTATCTTACTGGGTTTGGATCTTATAAAGTTGGTATTCACAAAAGGTGTTTGACTTCAGCTCAGTCTTAAACGAAACCTCGAACACATGATCATATCAAATACGCGTAACATTTGTTTATTATGTTGTGAAGGTACTTTTATTTTTAAAAAACGGACAAAGAAAACTCTTGGCCCCTTATAGCTTTTGTGAATCCCAGTGACAGAATCAAAGTATAGTTTTATGAAAGTCAGAATTTACAATGCACCCGAAACGGGCTAGTATAGCTAAAATATATGGTTCTCGAACCACAAGTGGTCAGAAAGTCTACCTTGTCGACAAAACAAATACATTGAAAATAACTACTTTTCTTTCTCGAAAACAGAAAAATTTCTTTTCGTTGTTAAAGAACATGCTAGCATGAAACATGAAAGATCGTTTTAAAAATTCGGTATGAAAAACATTTATACTAAGGTGATGTTGCAACAAATACACGCTTACATTTAACAATATAGTTAGTGTCTAGTGTCTACCAATATATTATCTGGAGCGCCTACAGGCAAGTGTTTATCTGAATAAATTTATTACGTAACAAATAAATAATTAATATTTAGAATATCATAATGAAAACGCTCATTCAGTTACCATGAACGAATATTCATCGTTAGCCTTAGCCTTGAAAAGAAATGCTTAAATATTAATGAACTATAAAAGCCGTTGTATTATGCCAAATTTTCAAGCAGCTTTTAGACTTTATGTCCAATGGAAATTCCTTAGCGTTACTTTAACTGAAGCTGTAGGCTAAGGCTGTGAGAGAAAAAAATAAGGATTTAACCAATCAAATGGCAGTGTTAGTAACCATAGACTAATTAGAGTGACAAATTTCTTATTGCTTATTTATTAATGGGAACCACCTACTATAGCTTAGTGATAAAAACTAGAATTATTTACTGCATTTTGATCTGACCTGTACCAACAGGAATAATTTCATACTTATTTCTATCTTAATTACTTTAATTTAATTTTTAAATTTGGAATGATTTAATTGTGAAGTTTTTGACTTGTGTAAATTTCTTAATTTCGGTTCATACTTGTTCTTGACAAAATAGCGACACAAACAAGGACAATGTTTGGTCAGCTATTGTGAGTATTTGCTAAAATCGTTCCGACTTTTTATGTGTGGACTCGTGTTGTGTAAAAGATTGACTTTTGGCAATGCAGTTTTTCCGGAACTGTTTACAAACTGGTTAGGACAATGGTCAGAATAAGTGTGAACTGTACTTGGATCAAACTCACTGTTCATATCCAGAACTGAATTCAAACTCTGATTTTCAGTAAATCCTACGACTGAGTTATATAGCGGACAACCCTTGTTTTTATTAAAATTTCCAATGACTTAGTGCTTATGTTGTAAAAAATAAATAGGACCTACGAGATTTGAGGGCTACTGTGTAGCGGTTAGCATTCTCTACGCCGGAGCTAGCGGTCCAGGTTCGATTCCAGGCGCCTCCATTCTGTTCTTTCTAAATTGGGGTGTCCTCTTTCGTTCAACATTTATTGCAAAATTTCACATCAGCATTATTTGTCTGAGTATTTACTACCTTTTCGCTTTTCAAGTACATAAACTGTTAGTAGTTATGCGCACTCGGCTGTTTCAGAAGTTACTCCGACCGACAAAAAACGTTCTCTACACCAAATGGCGCTATCCAACGACGCACGACAACCCACCAGTAGCTAATTTTGACACCTGTCGTATTAGAATGTCAAATCTACGTAATAATGCCAATTTAACAAAACGTTGGACACTTGAAATAAATGCGTACTAGTAGCGGAACACTGTTGGTGCGTCGAAATTTATGCTCTTGTTCTGTTTTTAAGGGTTTTTTAGCTTAGTTTTTACTCCCAGCTCCAAAAGTTTTGTCTCAAATCCGTGTGCCTTAAGACCTTTCTTTTTCTAGCTAAATGACATTAACTTAATTTAAATTTAAACAAACTTTTATTGCTAGCAACGTTTTTGTAAAATGCTTGGTAAAGACTGCTCCGACTAATCGCAGCCATAATTTTCCATTAGAATGACATCGATATAGCATCTCTGCCCAATTTATCAAAAAACACCACCTTCCTCTGAGTGATAAAATTATCCTTGTTCCAACTTAGGTGCAGCTTAATTTGTTACTTTGCAAGGTTGTTGTTGCTGTTGTTGTCGGCCACTTTACATAAAACCCACACAACACGCTGCAAAAATGTGGGTTTTGTCGTCTCGGTTGTCGAAAAGAAAAATTTCTGGCAGTCAAGTACCTTCTTAGCTTGCCTATGAAGAAGTGAATTTTTCAGGAATTTTACGCAACTTTAAATGTACCTTGTTCGTTTGCCTAAAAGATGGTGTCTTTTACAAAAGGGGGCGAGTTTAAACAGTTTTGGAATAAATCTAATATTTCAATTTTTAGAAAATATATTTGTATATAATACGTTTTCATTTCGAATTCGATAACATGCATTTTGTTTCTCGTGATTTTTTTTACGTTTTTTCATATAATAAATATCATAAGTTTACAAATTTTACAAATTTGTTTTAGCGTGGTATATTTTAAATACCTAATTCTATAATTAATTTTATCTTACTTTCAATGTTTACATTACCCTCTGTGTTATGAAAACTGACTAAATTTTTATGTCATTGCGCAGTGCCATTTTATTTAACCAATGGCGGGTGATTTATCATTTTTTGCAGCACAACTGCGTTTTGTTTCTGTCATAATTTTTGCTAATCTGCTATTTTCCACGCTGCGTTTAAAACACCACTCATGATTCTTATCTTTGGCGTTATAAGCACATATTTTGTGCCAAATATTTTGGGTCAGTTTGATCAATATCTAATTAATGGTAGGTTTATCCATCGGACTTTCAAGATGCCACCCAAAAATCAACTAAATTCACGAGCTATTGTGCACTATAAATTTGGCATAGCAGACGTGACTCATATATATTGCAGCGTTACCGTATACTCAGTAGAAAAAACTACGTCTTACATTTGCGTAATCCGTTGTTAATTAGGCTGTTTTTTAGGGTGGAACATTTTGGCCCGTATTCACATACTAAGTGTTATTCACAAACTAACGCTAAGCGTTTGCTAAGCGCTAAGCGCTTAAGCATGTTTAGCATGTTAAAAGGTCAAATTTGTGAATAACACTTAGTGCTTATAAGCGCTAACACTAAGTGTAAACACTAAGTTTAAGCGTTACACTTAGTATGTGAATACGGGCCTTTGTTAACAAGTTTAAATAAGTAGGTATAAAACGGTTATATTTTGAATTTCGTTTTCTGCAACCATTTCATAGTAATGTCGGAGTTTTATGAAATTTGTTTGCGAAATTCGCTTGAATATGCTTTTGTACAATTTATAGTATGATCAGTATATAAGTGCACAATCGAGACAGGGTGGATGAGAGTGAGACAACTGAGCGGCTGTGCGAACGTCATGCAAATCAGCATCAGCCATCGCTCTATTCTTCAATTTAGTTAATTAGTGCATCTTAGTCACATTACTGCCGCGTTCTATATTCCTAGGACTCTAGTCAGCACTAGTCAGCACACGCTTTCAGTGCGTCTAAATATTTCCCTACTCGCCAAACGTTCTTGTTCATTAGTGATTTAGCGAAGCCATTCGCCAAGTTAGTTTGTGACTGCCTCTAACACTAACCAATGCCCTAGAAAGCTTAGATCGTGTCCTTACTTATTTTGTTCAAATTTGATTTGTTTGTTGAAATGATAATATTGCCGTATCCAATTATCTGAATTTATCAATTGTTATTGTTTTAGGTCGGTGGGAGCGCTTCGTTCACTGCTATAGCTGCGGGTCCAGGGTTTTCGAATCCGTGCCAGGACTGTCCAAGGGCGTTTTCATTCAACCTAGAATCGCCAGCGACAGCTGTGCTCCGGACCAGTTTCAGCGTCACGAAGCTTACAGAAAACCATGTGGCGAAACCAATGCGTGTGTCATTGTCAAACAGCACACCAATATTTTCGGTAAAATAGCGTGTTTTACGCAAACGATATGATTATAACGAAGCAAATTATAAATTGAAGCAAAAGACAAATTATTTCTTGGTTTGAATTTTGAATACAGATTTAAGCCAATTTTATAAAAGTACATAATAGTGTGAAGTAAGATAGGCCCCCTAGAGTACTTAAAGGGATTTACGACAGCTCATCGTCGGCCCAGTAGCTCAAGTGGTTAGAGCGCTGGTCTGCAGATCCAGAGATGCGCGGTTCGAATCCCCCCTGGGTCATTCTGATGATGATGCTGTCATTCTTTCGGTAAGAGTCCCCCCTCCCTTTCTTGACAATAGAATTCTACTATACATTATGCACTGTCGGCAAACTGGATTAAACGGTTTAAATTAAAACTGGTTGGCGTATAACGGCGATATAACGTTATAACGGCGTATAACGTGTTATAATGGTATAACTAATTCTGTGAACTATTTGGAGGTGTTAGAAACTAGTTGGCACAACAAATTATGTTGGCTTCCGTAGGCGTAATCTAATTTTAATCTAAACCATTTAATCCATTTTAGAAATCGGTCCTTGGTCCTCAGTTTTTATTAAGATTGAAAAATTTAAAAATAGCGCCTTTACGCTTTGATTTTAGGGAGGGGGGGTTCCATCCCCTCAAATTAAGACATGTCTTGATGCCATGGGAGACCCTCCCTCCTCAAATCAGGGAAGTGTGTGATTTCAGGGGGAGGGTACCCCCCTTGTTACCCCACACTGCCAGCTCGAAATACATATGTGGTGATTTGGCAGTGTGCTGAAACGAGAAGGGGGTTCCGCCCTGAAATCAAGACACTTCCCTGATTTGAGGGGGGTCCCCCTCTGAAATCAAGGCGGTAAAAGCGTTATTTCGGCCGGAGCACCGTTGCGGCCGATTAACTGGAGGGAAGAATGATATACTTTTCCCTATTATGTACTCTTGATACGAAATCTTCTGTGCTAAACACATATGAATTTAATTTTTCAGTAAGATCGAATTTAATTGAAGTTTAAGCCAAGAATCCATTCTTTCAGGTGCAGAAACAGCCGTCTACTACCGCGGTTGTCAACAGGATTTAACAGCTATTAATACAACGAGCATAAACCGAGCTTACAGGCATCGCAGCGGTTGCTTAAATATGACATACGCACAGTGGTTCAGAACCGGTAGCGAGGGCAATTCACGAAACGGATTTTTGGAAATATGCCCTTGTTTTGGCGATCTTTGTAACCGATCTGTTCCTAATCTGCCAAGCGGATTGCTAATCTTGACAATTTTGGCAACATATCTAACTGTAAGGTGGTGGTCTGAATTTAAAATAATATTGCTTGGCTCATGTAACACTTCATGAAGACAATTGGGTAAAATGATGGATTTCGTGCGGAATTGCTTTTGAAAAGACTATCTGCTCGATTGCTCTCTGATCGTCTGAAGCAGTGACTGAACGCTGGCTGTTACGATAATATCAAGCAGAGCCTCAGGAATGGACCTCCGGGTGAAGATATCACTCGTAATGGATGTAACTTATGTTGTAATAATGTAATAACTAAACTCAACTTGTTGAATAACGTTTGACAATGGCTTGGAATCAACATGGCGAGTTAGTTTTCATCGCGCCTAAACGCTTGGAAGTCTCACATTTCATGAATTTTAGTATAATAAAAAGAAAAGGGATTGGTCTGCCTTGGCTGCCGAAAAAAGTCCATGAGTTACGATTTGTATGGCCCGGTTCACCTGATAAAAGTCTTTGACGCATCTAATTCGTTGATTTCAAATAAGCTATTTAAAGTGTTTGAAAAATTCTTCCTGCCTTAATTCTCAAACAGAAAATAATTTTTGCTCACGATATTGGGCTTCGCGATAGCTTTATGGACGAGCATCAATAATAAATCTAAAATCTGTCACAGAATCTATTCTGTATTCGTTCTTACTTATTACCTTTTGTCTTTTAAATATATACTATGATTGTAATTTTGTATTTTGTATACCTACTTGTACTTTGAATGTTGTTGCTCTGGAAAGTATATAAATGGAAACCCTACTAGTAGTTTACTCGTGTCTCGTCTCAACTTCTAGATGGTACTGGCAATATAACTGCGTTGCAGAATAAGCCGGGCTCACACACACACTAATCTACTAGTTTCACACTAATCTATGAAGTAAACCGTTCACTAAGCTTTCAGACACTCGCCGTCTGGTACTAGCAAACCTACATACCATCTTCTGGAAGTTTGGGATTGGGTGGGCCTAGCCCTTCGACAGTGCTATCTACAACGGGACACACATGGACAAACTTGGTGCATGTGATTTTATTGACAAAATAATAAGTTATGTACAGTCAACAACTGAAATCTAGCAAACCAAACTGCGGATACAACAATGCAGTTATACAGAAAATACTATAAACACCACACACTCTTAGCAGATATTGTTGTACCCCAGATTAAAACCAATTAAAACTTTCACTTTACAGCCTGCTTTTTTTACATCAAAATGACGTGACTGTTCAAGGCAAAAATCTTAAACCCAACTCAGCTGCTTCGTAACCTTTCCCGGGTTAAAACAACAAATAATCAAACAAAAATATTTACACAAAGGAAACTCGGTTTATCATCAGAAAAAATACGATGTCACATTAAACGCTAAAGAAAAAGTCTGAATTTAAATTAAAAAAATAAAACTGTGAAAATGACAGACTTTAAACGACTTATCGAGCGACCAATACAAATTCTTGAATCCTAAAAAATTTTTGTAAAATTTTTTTATGAAGTATAAAAAATAGTATCTGTCCCAATTACCTCATAAAATATGAAAAAAATGCTATTGATAAAATCTTTGACTTAAGTTCTAGAACGGTGGCTAGCAGCATGTTTTCTCCGTCTGTTGAACGGACATACGGTAGTAATTATGAATTGACAGTCAAGTATTAAACCGCACAGGAAAAAAAGAGTCAAACTGATAGAAAAAAATCAAAATTTTGGTCAGTTAAAACTTCTGAATGATATTACCAAAGTTCCGTTTCTACATTGCTGAACAAAATATTAAGTAATTATCAAGAATACGTAGGGATTTCTCGGAAAATAAGTAGACCTTAATTAGAACTTTCTTACAAATTTTCTGACACCAGTCACCAGCACCATTACATTACTCTCGATAATTACGACATAGCTAGACAAACGTTATAGCAAGAGCACATAATAAGCCTAGGCCCAAGCCTAAGCCGAAGATCGAGTCCAAAATTATGTACTCTTGGTAGTAGCAACAGACTGAGACAAAAGGAATCGAAATTTCAATCCCTATAACAGTCCCTTGCTGCGCTTGTAGTCTTCTAAATTTAGCGACCTCTTCTTTTCACCGGATTTCACAGGTGGGGTGGCACTTTTGATCGTCGTTACTTCTGAAAAAAATAGTGATAACAAGAGCACATAATATAAAATGACGTACTCTTGATAGATCCAAACCATCTAAATTGTCCTCTAAGCAGCAATATTGAGCAAGCCGTATAGCGACCATAATTTCGCTTGTGAGTGGTCGTCAAGATTAGTCAGTGCAAGTTATCTGCATAACAGGCCCATATTGTAATACTTCTACTATATACTCTTGATGCAAATAAATATAAAAAGTTTAATACAATACCACTGTCGATTATTCGTAACACTTAACTTTTCGTTAAATTCGCTTTCGAGCTTTCGTAGAAACATACAATATCCGACAATTTTAGCATGTCGAGCATGGCAAAGTTGCATCAAGAATCAATTTATACATAAAACGGTAAGGCTATAGTGCAGTGCAAAGTGATCTAGTTAGTTTTGGGACCAATATATTTTCTTCTGACTGTTTTTATGAAAAAAGAAACTCAAATTCGTAATATTTCTCAACAAGCCAAGCATAGTGGCCCATTCAGACATATTAGGTAGAATGCCTTAAGGTGGCGCTCTGAATAACCGACATTGGGCGATAAAATTTTTCCGTACGTTTTCGTTAATTAACTCACGAAGAAAAGTTGTTCCAAATTAAATTAGCTTTCATTTGATTTATATAACGTCAAATTTTGTTCAACTTGAAATTTTAACCTATTTTTCAATGGGAAAAAATCTTTAAATCGGTATACCATAAAATTCTATATGGCTTTTGGTACTTTTTGAAGCAGTTCTATGTAGCTAATTGCTAGTTGCAACTTTTAAAAAAGTCGTTTGTGTAGGCAAACCTTTCTGAAACAATTTCCGAAATACGTTGACCAACATTGACAAAAATACACTATTTTTCAAACTAATTTTTCGTTAGCTACTTTTTGGCTTCTGAAACTTTTCTCAACGGATTTTAGCACACAAAAATTAGCTCTATTTTTTGGAAAATCCGTATGTGTAGGCAAACTTAAGGTTTCTGAAATAAATAATAAACTGCCTTACACACTCTACTATTCATTCACACTTTAGTTTACTCACGGACGCTTGAAGGGACAAAGGGTAGATCTATGCCAATATCGAAATCGTGGGCGTCAAACAAGTCTTCCGCAGCAATGGTGCCGCGAGGGGCGCCCGGCTTTAGGGCCAGCGGGGAAGACTGCTGCAGTGACTGAAACACACAAAAACATGTACAACTACCGTTGTTTGGATACCGAAATAATACTTTTGACATTATTTTATGATGCTTTGGTTGGGTATTTATAGTTTGGATTCCTTCACAGTAAAATTGGTATCAAAAGTATTACTTAGCAATATGGTGTAATATTTGGTAGCATTTTTAAATTATATTTAAAATCGAGGTATTGATTTTATCTCAGAAATTTACTGAGTATTACAGTGTTACAGTAAGCAAACATAATAAAATCAGAGGTTATCATTATTTTCACATTTTTCAAAGTATGAGATTTCAAAATTCAAAGTATTAGCTAAATTTTCATACTACAGCATTTTGTAAGTTTGAAAGAATTTTGTTTAAAACTTCAAGTATCAATATTCAATTGTCAATTAATTTGTGGTACCCAATAGCAGCAATTTACACTCCACTCTGATGCTCGTAAAGACCTTTTAACGTATCTACCGCCACTTGACGATGGTTACTGTAACACCTACAACAGTCCGTTCAACCTACAAAATTATAAACAATCCAGATCACCAGCTATACTTAGTTCAAGGATAATCTATTCTAAATGCGACGCACCAAGTTTACACTAGAGTCTGACTGAAATTGCAAGACCCTTAGACAAAACGAGACACGCGATTTCATACGAAAAGAACAAACTGTAAGCCTGTACAGCGTGAAGTCACAAAAATCACGCCATCTGTTTTGTCTCAGGGTTCAGCAATCTTTGGCCAAACTTTAGAATAAAACTTGCAAACTGATTATGCACAAGGCTCACGCCGGGTTTCCTCTGTGCAGCGTCCATCTTAGCCTTTTGCAATATTCTGTTCTTGAGAGAGGTCTCGCTGAGGCTGTGGGGCAGCGGGGGCAAGGGCTGGGGTTTGGGGGCTGACAGGGCGCCGGGGCCACTCGAGTTGCCCGCACCGTCACCGTCCGACTGCCCGTGGGCCTGCAAACAAAGCACAACATTAATTAGTAATAATTTAACTAAAAATTTGAATGAATTTTATAACAAAATATTAATTTTTTTAGTTGGTATTAAACACATTAAACTACAATGCTGTGGTTTTTTTGCACTTTGCAAAAAAAGAGAAAACTCTGGACACTGGTATTAAAGTAGTGTTTACGCGTTTTTTGCAAATTGTTGATTGTATTTTACAATTCGTACTACGTTTTCACCGGGAGATTTCGTTGCAACCGTTCTACCATCCATGTTCTATTAATAATCATCTAGTAAGTGTGCCGCAAAACGTGATAGTATTTTGTAAACCATAAACATTATAAACAAAAAAGATATTTTAATAATTTTTAATGTCTGAAATGAGCGGAATGATTAAAGTAAGAAATCGACAGTCTACAGTCTGGAAATCACCTCATTTTGCAACTGTCGTTTGGCTACTGAGATGATCTTCCGTTCCCCGGTCTTGGGCTTGGTGACCATGGTCGGCTGGGCCTTCTTGCGCGTGAACGGATCATCCTCCATCTTGTCGCCCTGAAAAATAATAAATTACTATTAAGCTAATTACTTCATTTTTTGCTCTCCTTTTATCAACGCTTTGCACTTGTGTGTCTTCAAAATGCTCATATTTAGGTAAGATTTAGCGCTAGGCTTAGTTGCTGGAATGAAGAATAGATTTATCTGGGCTTAGGTTCAGTTTTCAGTCCATTTGGTATTTCTGTTTGTATGCAGCCTTGTTGTAACTAAAGCTACGTAATTACATCAGATTACGGCGATTATTTTATCAATCAGTAACATAATGTTCACAGAGCAATGTGGCAATGCTGCATAATTATTGGAAAGTTTTATCTAATTACATTTTGTCGATGACAAACGGTATTACTAAAAAAGAAGGCAACTCACCTCTTCTGGAGCGTGAAAAGTCAAATTCATCCTTCGATTTCGGTTATTAATGGAACTAAAAATAGAAACACTACGAAAATATTGTGTTTATTCAATTTCACTAGTTTTAATCAAAGATCGCCTTATACTAGTTCGCAAAATATATAAAAATTCTTCATTAAAAACCTATGATTTTTCTCCTATTTCGATCCAGCTACTAGCATTTCACCTGGTATTTTTGAACCAGTTATTAGTCTGTCTAACTAGGCACACTATAACTATTACAATAAATATTCTAGGTATAATAGAATAACTGCTAATATCATTGATGAGTTTTTGTCAAATTATAATCATACTTTATCAACATCAAGTGAGCAAGATATCATAATTTTTGCAGTAGCTGCAGATGTGGTGCCCAAGTAGCCAAGTCCTATATCCGGGACCTGGTTTTCATGATTTCCGAACATTGCCAGATATGGTATTCTGGCCCTGCGGGAATGAAGCAGCTCTTGAAGCTAGTTCATTCCCGCAGGGCCACTATACCATATCCGGCACTGTTTGGAAATGATGGTGCCTCATTCTTAGAAAAGTGCCGGAAAGTGCTGCATATAGGACTTTGGCCGCAGAGGTTAATTATCTACTTGATCTAATCTCCCTTAATCTAATCTTCTTAATCCCTCACCTAATCCCACTAATCGTCTCCGTGCGCCTTCTATCTAGCTCTGTGGCCCGTTCCTCTAGCTCCTCCAGCTGCTGAGTGGCTTGCTCCAGCGCTTCCAAATCGCCGCTTTGCTCCGCCAAGTCCTGAAACAACAATGACTCAGTAATATTGCGGTCTTCGTATTTATAGGCCTTTCTTCTGAGTGTCCCAAGAAGCATGGCAGCGTTTTTCTCGACATAAAAATTTCGGATTAATCATGTTCAGCTTTAGGCATAGTCCTTCAGTACAGTTAAACAGACCTTAGCTTTCATCAGCGCAGTTTTGGCCATTGCGTAGTTGTGAGGATTCTTCTGAAATCGTTTCTTCTCATTCACCATCTAAAAATACTAAAAGTTCTTTTCCGATCACGGAGCTTTTTTCACTGGTCAAATAGATAAAAATTATGCCTAAAGCCCGGTCCATACTCGTCCTTGTATTTTTCCTGTCCCCATTGTTTTCTCCTCAAGCTATTCTAAGAAATCCAAATGCCCAAACAAGCCAAATTTTCGCATGAAAAAGTTTTGGTTCAGTTGCAGAACGTATACAAAAAAATTTGCCGCAGCGCTTGCATTAATTTTTCACAGCAGCTGTCTAAATTTTGTCCTCGTCTCTGTCCCGGTGTCCGTCAAAACAAGAGCGAACCGGACTTTAGAGATGCAGTTTTAAGACTGCTTTACAACAATGACAACAACAGCTACTGATGCACTTGGCTTACGAATACACATGGTTTTATGGACTACACCCTTATGGCAAACAAGACGTTGGACGTACAGGTGTTCCATAACGAAAAAAATTGTACATAGACCGAGCTGACATAAATTCACTTTACTGTTGCCTTTATTCTACTTTTCGAATTTGCATTATTTGTTCTTGTGTCGCCTTGTAAGTCTAAAAAAGAGCGAACTATAACTGAAACTACAACTTACGTATTCAATGTCTTTATCGGTATATTGATAACGCATAGCTCTGGCAATCTCTTGTTCTTTTCTGATAATGTGCTCGTAAGTCGGCAAAGACATGCCCTGAAAGCGGATTATTAAAATTTATAATATAATAAAAAAACCGTCTGAATCAGATTCGGTGCCGATTTAATCAGCAACTTAAATTACAATGTATTATTTTTAGTTTCAAACATAAAGATTTACATAACTGCTAATTTAAATTCTGCGCAAAGTTTATTACATTCATAGTAAAAAACTAAACCCACACCGGTAAAAAAAACTGTATACGGCCACAAAAAAATAAAAATATAGTCGTCTTGAAAGAGCTACGAATGGCAAGACTCCTGTAACGTACAAGCTATTTATCCGAAAAAAAGTAGCAAAAAAAGCAGTAATATCACTATATCAACTATGGCACCATAGAACAACTAAATACCTGCAGTTTGCAGGCTTCTTTCCATTTCCAAAACTCGTTGTCACTGATGTCGGAGTTGGAAATGAATTCCAAACGGAATACCCGCTCATTGGCCCCGTGTCTGCAAACAGGAAACAATTGAAAAAAACATAGAACTTTATATTAAAATATTGTTCTTTTTTACTGAAAATAGGCTGAAATATAAGGATAAATACATAGCAGCAACAGGTGCCTAAAAATTGCGTCAAAATCACAGTATCGGTGCAAAAGCTGACCGCAATTTGAGTCCTTTATTGGTTCTGGTGGGGCCCAGATTATATACTTTGCCAGTTTCCACCACATCAATCACTTCAGCTACCTAAAACAATATTGTGCTAAAAAACTGAATAACAGCTTAGCATACAAAAGAGATTCGTAAAAAATAGCTAGGTAAACTCATTCGAATACAACCATAACGACGCATGGATCACATCTTCATACCTTTAAATAAGCTATATTTGTAAATTCAAATATAAGCTAGATTTGTAAACAAGCAATTTAAACAGAAATGACAAATAAGTTATTAAAAATTATCGTTCAATTATCGGTTTAATTTGAAATTTTTAAACTTCAGAGATTATTCAGAAGCTAGTTATTCGAGTAGATGAGTCAGTAAAAAGCAATCAAAGTTTGAACTCTCACTCGATAGACTGCTCGCCCGTCGTTGTTGCCAATGCCGACTCGCACAAATGTACCGCGAGCCAGGTCGGCAAAAAAGGGAGCGTGCACAAATCTGCAACGACAAAATAATACATAAATTGCCAACTTATAAAACATTCACGCCCACAGTTGCGTTAAAGAAAGCTTTATGATAATTTTCTAGTAGACTATCAAAAACTTATGAACTTACTGAGCAACAGCAGTTATTTGGCGCTGCTTACTTTTCAATTTTAAATCTGGACAATCGTGCACGCTGGATATCTTGTTTTTCTTGAATTTCTTGTCTGAGGCTGGCATCTTCTTCGTCCGATCTATAAGTACATATTAACGGTTGCATCGAAAACAGTGCTGTAACCAACACATGAACCGTATATATTTATTTTCTTTAATTTTTCAGATCTTGGCATAGATTGAAAAACTTCAAATGCCATTAAATATTTTTCGATTCCGTTGCGGAATGAGAAAAGCAGGCCATACTTTCCATATTATATACTCTTGGTATATGAAATAGTGCAGGAAACAGTGTCATACTCATAATGTACTCTTGATGTTTCAAAAATTATGCGGGAACAGTGTCATACTCTTTCTATTATGTACTCTTGATGTCTCCCACCTGCCCTCATCATCCGAGCCCGACTTTGAGCTGGAGCTGGAGCCGGAACTGGACGAGGAGGCCACTGATTTTTTGTCGTCTTTGTCTTCGTCCTCGTCGTCCTCTCCGAACACATCTTCTACTTGCAATTTCTTCTTCTCAGCTAAAAGCAACATATCTCGTTGGCAGTTTCCGGTTCAGACCAGTCTGTTCAAATCAAACGCACACATCTCGTACGTGTGAGACAGTCGCAAAACCCACACAAGCAACACAAAACGATGCCTAAGCCTAACCAAAAAGCCGCCGTTTTGTTGGGCATAAGACGGTTAATTTACTATCACAAAGATAAACACTACATTTAAATAATTACCCATGCCAAAATCCCCCGCCGTTTTATTTCGTAAACTCAACTTACATCGTAAATTTCACACCATAGTGTAACACAGTGATGAATTTCTTCTTCTGAAAAAACCTACCTTGTTTCTTTTCTTCTCTCTTCGCTAACAGTGCTTGAAGAGCAGACTTTTTCGATTCTTTCTCGCGGATTTCTGACCCCAGTAATCGTTTAGGGGTTTCCTAAAATTACAAAAAAGTGTCAGCTGTTTGAGGCAGTGTCTTGGTGAATACATTTTTAATACCTCCAAGGCGTCGCTCGTTATGCTAGCTATACAACCGATCCAGGTCTAATCAAGCTAAGTATACAGCTATCTTCAGTAAGACTCAAGTCTTAAATAGCTCAAATAGATATATAAACGTTACGTGCTCAAATAGATATATAAACGTTACGTGCAAGTTTCACGAGTGCAAGATGCTATGAAATCGGTTCAAAAACTTTCAGTACAAAACAGCTATAACCGGCACTAGGCCAACAAAAAATTTATCATCATCACCACCACCTCAACTATATACCACTAGTAAATTTTTAGACATTATTTTGGAGTTTGTGCAATTGAGGGGACCACCAAAATGGGGGAGCGCCCCGCCACAAAAACTATGCCAATTCCAAATCGCCACATTTGAAAAACCGGACCTACTTCATCACTAGTGGCCTTGGACGCCGGTTTGTCCTTGCTGGCCTTCGCGACCACTGGCTTGCTGACCACCTCCCCATCCGACTGCTCTGAGTCACTGTCGTCCACCATACGTTCTTTCTTCTTCTGAAGTCGTTTGGTTATTTCTCGTCTAAAATACACTGTACGTACTGTATACTTGAATAGATATATATGGAATTAATTAAATACAGCATACACGTTGTTACATAAACTACAAAAACAGTAGTCGAATTCAAAATTTTGGCCAAGTTTCTGGATTCAGGCATTCACCCGACGAAACGTAAATTATCAGCATATCTCGTAAATTGAATAAACAAGAACCATTGGGCCTTACTTTGTTAATTGAAGTTTAGAAAATAATCATAACTAGAAAGTCAACTATTTTTGCGTATGTACCAAATTCTGCCTCTGTAAATTTGAGTTAATGACTGTCACCGTTTTTTCGCCTTTTTTTCTGAAAATTATTATATTCTGATGCGACAGGCGGCATATAAAGTCTCTGTATGGGATATTATGCAATGTATTATCAGTAAACCATTTCATTTCATTTCATAATGAAAAGTACAGAATACACATCCAGAAATTTCATTACAAACGACTAGTCACTCATAACTTGAGTCTATTTGCCTAAGCCAGACCACCGACCTTGTCTTCATGAGCTCTCTTTGCTCAAGGCGCCTGTATATTTCCTGTTCCCGTTCCTTCTCAGTCAACTGTTCTAGCCAAGCCCTGTCCGCTTCGTCCTTGAACAATTCTCCCTCTGCGTCCTCGTCGTCTGTCATTTCGCCTGGAAAGAATAAAAAACTAGAAAATCAAAAAATAAAGATGAACTACCATCTATTCTTAACCTAATCAATCATACATGCACATACACGGGGGCTAGGTCTGGGGGCGGCTTGTCCCGGAATTTTAGAAATTTTAGGGAAGCTTTTCCCGACGGTTCGAGGGCTTGAACGGACAAAAACGCATAAATTTTTGATTTTTCATAAAAAGGGGAAATTGTCGGCAAAATTTGGCCATTTTTAGCAATTTTATCGCTTTTTGCTCGTTTATGAATCATTTTACAGCGATCTGGGGCTTTTGAGTTGTCTGGCAACTTTCTTTCAGCATCAAAAAGGGGGGCTTGTCCCGTTAACTAAAATCTGAGGGGGGCGGGCTTGTCCCGGGATCTCAAATCTGGGCGATGCTTGCGCACCCTAGACCCCCATGTACATCTGCGATCCTAATCTTCAATAAGCTAGACTTGCTAGCCTATAAAATAAAAATATATATAACTGTCTTACACATCGTTTTTGGAAAGAAAAATAAAGGGCGAACTACAGATTCTAAAAACAAGAATGACCATCACCTTCTTCAGGTTCACTGGCCTCCGGCTCGGACTCTGATTTTTTAGATTTGGCATTTTTCTTGGGAGCGGAACTGCTTTTTTTGCCAAGCTCTTCTTCCTGAAACCAGACCGAAACAGTAAAAAATAGTTAAAAAATATCTACGAAAAAAAATCATGATTAAGCTAGAAAAATCTCTTTTTCGGGTTTACAATCACGGAAATCCCAACACTTTGCAAATCCAATTACACAAGTTGTTGCTATGTAGCTATATGTAGACTTGATGTAGCAAAAAAACTGTACAGTTGAAGCTTACAGGACCTAGTCCAGTCTTCTGTACTTTTTTTGTGTCAGCAGGCATGACCATACATGACTGTGGGCGGAATCTCTCTCCCACAACTTGGGAGGGGCAGGGGGTACCCTTCAGATCGGTTTCACCCCCTCCCCCACAACATTTGTGAGAATTTCGAGTTCTTTTCGGTCGTCGGCTTCCCCCCAAAACAATCTCAGTTGCACATGTGTGAACAAACAAACATTTTGTTCTTTAATTCCACACCTCTAATTTAGCATAACGCTGCATGTTTACCGCTACGTGCGGGGTTCAAGAGCACAGGTTTAATGTCAAGATCCTAAAAGTTCTGTGAGGAACACAACTGAAAAATACAGCTTAACAACTAAAATCACAAAAAAATACAAAATTATATATATATATATATATATATATATATATATATATATATATATATATATATATATATATATATATATATATATATATATATATACACATGCGCGGGTGTGTATGTATATACATCCGCGCGGATGCGGATGCGGAGCTTTTTAGAATACGTTCTAGACAAGTTATAAGATAAAATTTTCACCAAAAATTACTAAAATTACACGTATATAGTACTGTTACCGAAAAAAAAATTCTTGCAAATTTTTACCTAAAAAAAAATCATTGGATTTCATGAAAACAATGCACTTCTGTGGACTGTATTGGTATATATATGAAAGAAATTTTACTAAATTATGCTACAAAACTTGTGATTGTGTTTTTCAGCTGCGTACAAAAAAATTACAAAAACACTTGTATGGATGTGTGAAATTGACCATGAAATTTTTTTTGCACTGGCGTCAAACATTTTTATGTAAATCAACCCAGCGACTGAAGGATAGTGCAGCAGAGTGCATATACGTACAAGAAAGGCTGCAGAATTTTGTGGATATGTTATTTTCAACAAACATAGGCGGTAACGCGCAATATTGCACGATTTTTTTTTCGGTTAAAAATCAATCAAAAATTCTAATAAAAAAATCAGTGATATTTTTTTCGGAAGCACTGTTCTGAAACAAAAATCATTATAATTTTGACTAATCTTGATAATAATTTCAGAATTTGTCAAGAAATGGCGTTTATATTTCCCATTCTCTGTCAGACATAAAGTAACACAAAAATGTTCAGAACCCCTCCCCCCAGAATCTAGTAGAATTGAATTCCTTTCTCCCAATATTTGCCAAAAGTATCATTTTTACGCTTTTTTTGGCAAATTTGTCTTCAAACCCATCCGCCTAATTATTATGCATGGGTTCGCAGTCCATCTTTATACATTATTTATACAATCTGTACATCTTTATCGTATCACGTAGCACGCTATGCTGTCTATTTCTAGCAAACCTACCAAATCGACATTGCAACAGCTAAAAACTCGCTAAAACAAACTTACGGGAAAAAATTTTGGGCTATGGGGGGCACCCGTTCCGAAACTGGGATGCTCAAAATGGGGGGGGGCTCCGGACCAAAGGACGGGTGCGCCCCTCCCCAGCCCCTCCCAAACGAAAAATATGCCAGAATTTCGACATAAAATTACTATGGTCAAGTGTACAAGGTCTTTGCTCCGGATGACATCGCTACTGTCAACCAAGTCTAGTTCAAATTCCTTGTGGGTACAGTGATGCCTTGTATCCCCATTCCTGCTGACACGCTACACATGGCCAAAGATCGAAGATGTCTCAATTATCGAATTATCGTAATTTATGGCCCCCTGAAACCCGAGAAAGTCGACCAGGCTCTCAAATCTAGCACCCGAGCTTTCGAGACACCTGAAAAGTTTACATTTCAAGAAGATGAGGCTGTTGCACTGACATTCAATGAATGTAAATGCCAAAAAGACATGTTCAACTCGAACCCTCGACGTCAAACTGATGATGAGCGGTCTGGGGGTACTCCAGTCAACGGACCCTGACTCGACTGTATTTGTTAATTGACTAAAAAGTTTAGAATTGTGACCGGAGTATTTCAGTGTATATGTCGTTTGACACAAGTTTAAAGTATTGGCAAAATTTCACCGTGATTCGCATGATTTTCGAAGAATCGAGCAAGTGTAAACTTAAGCAACTTTAAACTTAAGCAAAAACTATTTCTGAAGGACTTCTAAACACATAGTTGTTGCAGCTTGACAAAAACAGACCAGATATTTTTTTAGGTAACACAGATTTTTTTTCGGAAATTTGGGAAATAAAAAAAATTTCATAAATCCTTCAAAAGTACATAAATTTATCACCTTTGAGACGGCAAAGTACAATGAACTTGTGAGAAAACAGTAAAATTTGTTTTAAAAAAGGTTTCCTGGTTCGTATCGAGTTTAATAAAAATTTTGTTTTGAAAAAACCGAATTTTGATTTTTATTTTGGTAACGGTACTATACACAAGAATGAGACTTAGATACACCAAGCTATATAAAAGGTGTGTATTCCTATTTAATATCTTCTACCTCTTGCGCCGCCATTGACAGTTTATTTTAAACGCTATTGGTTACCCTTATGCCAACTTAAAGGCAAAGGCTTGACCCTCTGGCTACTTGCTGCTGTGTTATTGGTGCATGTACTTCAAATTTCAAAGTTTCAAAATGTTAAATCTACTATATACATAAATTCTGCGTGGTAAACAATTCATACTGATTGATTACAATCTTAGCAGGGTGGTTTCTCAATAATGCAGAACTCAGTTCTATTATTCAGTATATAATATGACATTTTGTGAATTGTAGTCAACGTAACGTTAGAAAAAATGCAAATTTTGAGCACCGATGAGGATTAAAATCATGAAGATGACGTTTCAATACACTGCTGCAAGAGCTAATATTTGTCTATACATGCACGAAAAAAACAGAATTGCGCCTGATTGTCGACATTTGTAGTGGCATCTCCCGCTGGGTGTTCTGATGATGGCAAGGCGAACTTGTTGAATAGCCATTTCTCTTCCAGTTATAGTTTAGATAATTTAGGACATGTTGTTTGTGATGATTTACCTGCTTTTGGTGCTATTGATGCTTTGACGTTTGATGTTTTGGATGTGTTTGAGAATCTTAGGTCCTTAAAAAATAGTGTAGTCTCTGGTCCTGACGATATTCCTTATATGTTTTATCGGAATTTTGCTGCGGAATTAGCATTTCCCCTCTTTTTTATAATGGATTTTGCCTACAGATTTTCTTATGTGCCTAGAGATTGGAAAGATGCTAATATAGTAGCGATCTATAAGAATAAGGGATCTCGTATGAAATCTGATAATTATAGAGATGTATCTCTCATCTGTGGAGCGTCTAGACCCTTGGATAGATTGCTTAATATTAGGATACGTGAATTCCTGTTGAATAATAATTACTTTTCGCTAAATCAACATGGGTTTCTTCCTGGCAGGTCTACGGTCTCTAATCTTTTGCTAACTGTTGATCATTGAACCAGGGCCATCCAGGATCGAAGCTGTGTTGATATAGCTTATATTGATTTTAAAAAAGCATTTAATAGTGTGTGTCATAACAAATTGCTTAAGAAGTTATCTCATTGTGGTTTTACTGGTCTTTTGTTGAAGATGTTAGAGGCTTTTTTGACTGGTCGTCGGCAACGGGTAAGGGTGGGGGATGCAATTTCATCGTGGAGTGAGATTTCTAGTGGGGTACCCCAAGGGTCAGTGTGTGGTCCGACCTTATTTTTGTTTTATGTTAACGACGCGGTTAACTTATTCGAAAGCGCTACTTTATGGTTTGCTGATGACTCTAAATTATTTTTTCATGGTAGCCTGAGACAGAATCGTCTACAGACTGCTTTAAATGAGTTTTCTTTATGGGCGAAAACGTGGCAGATGTCTATATCTATTGAAAAATCATTTGTCATGCATCTTGGTAATCATAATGATAAGCACATTTATTTTATTGACGATATTCCACTTTCCATTGTAAATTCTTGTTCAGATTTAGGTGTTTTATTATGTGATAATTTGAAATTTTCTGAGCATATTTCGAAAATTGTAAAAAGAGGTCTCAGAATACTATATCTTGTTACTAATAGTTTTGTTACTGATGACAAAAATGTTATGGTTATGTTGTATAAGTCGTATGTTAGACCTGTTTTAGAATATGCGAGTGAGGTTTGGAACCATATCTGATAGGTGATATTGAAAACTTAGAACGGGTTCAGAGGAAATTTACTCGTTACTTTTCTGATCTTCGCCTGCTAGATTATGGTGATAGAGTTTCGAAGATTATGTTGCGATCTTGTTTTAGCGTATAAAATCATTCATGGTCAAACTGTTATAAATCCATTTCAAATTTTTGCTTTTTACGACTCTAGTCGAACTAGAGGTCACAGTTTCAAATTGAGATTGCCAAAGTCGAGGTTAAATTGTGCTAAATTTAGTTTTTTTTCAAGAGTAGTTGCTCCCTGGAATGCCCTACCAGAGAGTGTAGTGAGTTCTTCAAACATTACCAGATTTAAGATGGGACTTAATGATAATGCTCAGGCCTTGTTAAAGTTTGTAAAAGTGAATAAATTTTTATGAAATGTCGTGGTGTTTTCCGCTTTTATACTCTGAAGTAAATTTCTTGTTCTTGTTCTTGTTCTTGTACAACATGCGCACATCCGCATTAAATTTTTGCGGATGCGGATGTCAAACCGTTGCGGATCATCCGCGGATGCGGATGCGGATATCCGCGACATCCCTAATATATATATTATATATATATATAGTATATAATATATATATATACTATATATATATATATATATAAGTATATAAACATACTTCGTAGTCACTTTCTTCAGTGCCGGAAGAAGAGGATGCATCAGATTCAATAATCGCTGACGATTTTGGTCCCGGTTTTTTCCTTTTGTGTCGCAATGATCTGGTATTCTAGAAAATGTTCACCAGGACCAAGCAATAATAATTATTCTGAAGACATAGCCAATTTATAAAATGAATAGCTACAAGGGTTTAGTTGATTGACGACCTGATCAAATCCTTCAAAACAACTGGAAACATTCATAACAATAATTGACACTTACTGAATCACTTTCATTTTCCCCATCATCTTCAGAAGCTGACTTTTCGGAACTGTCACTTAGTATCTTTCGTTTCGGCATTACATAGACCGAATTTATGCAAGTCTCTGCAATATGAATAATGAAAATACTGCCAGCCCATATATTATGTATATATGAGGGGGGGAGGGGTTGGGGGGACACCCCGTCCCAAACCGAGGGGTGGGGGGAGTCCCAAAAATTTGGGCGAAATTGATGGATGTAAAATGGATCCGCCGGGCAAAGCCAGTGAGCCTGTAAAAAGGGAGCCCAAAAACTCAAAAATGTGCCCCAGATAGTGTAAAATGCGCAAGCCGAAAAACTGAAATTTATTATTAAAGTAAAATCTTAATAAAACTTGATTAAAACTATGCAAATCAATCTGAAACTTGGCATATATAAACGTGACGTAAATCTGAGAGAAAATCTGAAATAAAACTAAAAGGCAGTGGAAATTCAAATGATCATCTCGACAAAATATGGCTGAAAAAAAGTAAAAAATACGCATGGAAAATAGCGGACAAGGGCGTAACCAGGAGGGCTCAAGAGTCAAGGGTTATGAAACTGAACCGATTTCCTGATACTTTTTTAATTGACCAAATAATTCGACCTAAAAAGAGCAAAATTACCCAAATTTTTTCTGGGGCCTAGTCAAGAAACCTGCGACATTCGAATGTTGAAAAATTGTGTTGAATGCAGTATAGTTGGGGCAATAGTGGACCTATTTTTTTAGTGAAGCATCTTGAGGAAAGCCAAGAATTTTTGCTGCAAGAGCCCCTATTTGATTTTTTTTCGGATTTTCTAAACCAGTAACCACAGCCCCTTCTGAAATCAGATCAAGTGCAGTTGGGGGAGAAAAATAGTGGACCTATTTTTTGGAGTAGAGCACTTTGAGGGAAGCATTTTTCGTAATAGAACCCCTATCCACAAATGTGAATTTTCTGAGTTAATGATTAAAAAACACAAGCATCTGTCTTTTATTTAGCTATAGTTAGAAACTTCTGATATTTTATTGAGTGTGATGTAAATTTTTTGTAATGATGCAATATTTTTAAAGTAAGAACTATGTAAATATACATAGTGCGTGTGAATAGAAAGTCAAACTTTTGGCTTACGAGTTTGAAATAATGGTTCAACAACAGGGTTTTTTTTTGTGTAAAATAGGGTGTATTTACACATCGGCCGCCTAATTTACACAGCAAAAAATTAAAATACACACTGATTTACACAGCCCCATTTTGCCCCAAATGTTGATGAAACAGCCTATTTTGGTTGTAAAAATTACAAAAATTCGCGAAGTGGCGATTTGTGCCTGTGACCTCTTTGTCCTAACAAAATTAAGTCTAATTTTTGACCCCAAAACAAAAAATTTTCGGTTTCTGCTCTTAAACGGCTTATGATTTTTTTTATTTTAGCATTCGTTTTTATGCACTTGAAAGTTGACAGTGAAAAATCAGCCACGCTGAGCCTGTCTGTGCGATTTCTTGTCCTACGTCAAACTACTGTAAAAGTTTTACACCCGGCTTTGAAAAAAAATGAGTAGGATCTGGCTGATAGAACAACTCTCTATCTGTGTAAACCATGCATGTACACGGGGTCTCGGGGTGTTAGGGCATGTTTCAGATTTTTCGAAATTTTAGGGGGGCTTGCCCTGGCGTGTCGGATACTTGAACTGACAAAAACGCAAAAGTTTTCAATTATCTCATTTTTTATTTTCGTATGTAGTTCGAGTCTCAAAGTCGAAATATTACTTTTCACGTGAAAAAACGGTCAATTTTTACCTAAAAAATGCTAAAATACTCACTTTTAAAAATTTACACAACATACCCTTAATTTACACAGCAAATTCTTAATTTACACAACATTTACACAGTGACAATTTTGAAAAAAAAAACCCTGTAATCAACAAAAAAGACGAACGTCCAAGGACAGACCTTGTTATCACCCATGGTTTTTCATCAATTTTTTCCAGATTACAACGTATTCAGGTTTGTTAGTATACCCACGGGTCAATTTTTGGCGCGTTTTTCTTCTAGGCATGTTAAAAGTTTGAAATAGTATCAATTTTGCCAAAAAACCGCTTTATCAAAAATTCTAGCTAAAAAGTGAGATAGCAAAAGCATTTTGCAAAAATACAAGTATTTAGTACAAACTATAGTGCTCACACGACAAAATTTGCCCCTATGAACGCGATGAATGTAAAATTATTACAATCGACCAAGTATTCACAAAGTTATAGTCATTTCAAGTTGGGTGACAACTTGACAAGGGCTGTCCTTAGACGGTCGTACAAAAAAGTGCACGTGCCATTAAAAAACTATAAAACTAAGCCTGATCGTCAGCCTAATCCCAAACTAAGCCCGATAATAACCCTGCGACTTAATCCTCTGAGCCTTAGCCTTAATCCTAATCAAAGGCTAAATGTGAGTATTTTGAAAACGCACACGCACACTCACGAGCCTTGCAGGAAGGAGAGCTCAATACACAGGAAAAAAACCGGAGTAGAAAAAAAGTAGAAAATAGTAGGGAGTGGGTAAAACCCAGCTACCCTGCCAGCCCCGGCCCCAGCCCACAGGAAAATTAATTCCAGAAAAAAACTAGATCGTAAAAAATTATCTGGTTTTTTTCTGGTTTTTTTCTAACTTTTTTCTAGTTAGAAAAAAACCAGAAAAAATTATCTAGTTTTTTTCTAACTTTTTTCTAACTTTTTTCTGGTTTTTTTCTAGTTTTTTTCTAACTTACGATCTAGTTTTTTTCTGGTTTTTTTCTGACTTTGTCAAAATACGATCTAGTTTTTTTCTGGTTTTTTTCTGGTTTTTTTCTAACTTTTTTCAGATTTGCCCCAAATCGGTTTTTAATGTTTTTGGAGTACTTTTACGCCCTTTTTGTCATTTGTTTTAGTCTTTTGTGTCTGTAATTCCCTTTGTAATGCATTATTTTAGCTTATTTTTTCTGTATTTTCCGGTGTTTTTGGTGGGTTTAAATTGATTTTTCCACCTTTTTTTGAGTTTTTTACTATGCTTTTCTGATTGTTTGCTGATGCGATGTGAGTATTTTTAGATTTTTCAAACTTTCGCAAAATACGATCTAGTTTTTTTCTAGCTTTTTTCTGGTTTTTTTCTGATTTTTTTCTAACTTTTTTCTAACTTTTTTCTGCTTTTACTAAATCGTTTTGTAACGTTCTTAAAGTCCGTTATATACCTTTTATGTCATGTTATATATCATATATATCGTTATTGTACATTAATTCATGGTATTTTTGTGTTTCTTCCTTTTTTTCTGCTGAGTTTAAATCTTGGTTTTTTTATATGTTCATTAAAAGCGGCAACAGTTATTTTGGGGGCTAGAGATCAGATCAAGGCCATGGGGTTTTTTACTTTTATTAAGATGAGGTGCGTACCGTTTTACGGGTGAAAATATTTTTCCCAAATCAAATGTAAACCGGGTAGATGAGTGTTTCAAAACGAACCTCCGAATCGTGCAAAAAAATATTTTCATGTTTTCAGGTCTTCCTGTGGCCCACAGACGTCCATCGGATCCGTCAACGGCCATCTTGCTGCTAATTATCGCCCTCCAAAGTCCAAACGTCACATAATTTTATCATGGTATTATATATATATATATATATATTAAAAACCTACCTCCCTCTATATTTTTCTACATTTTTCATTTTTTTCCCTTTCCATTCAGAGACATTTTACATAGGGTTCAGAAGGAATTTCAGATAATTTTCAGAGAAATTCAGGGAAAATACGGAGAATTTCACCCAGAATTCAGAGACTAATTTATATGATATATATATCACCTTCACAGAAACCGCGGGAATCTAATTTTATAATATAGCTACGGATTTTTCAGATGTTTTTTACCCTTCCATTCAGAGACATTTTACAGAGACTTAGAGAATTTCAGATAATTTTCAGAGAAATTCAGGGAAAATACGAATTTCACCCAGAATTCAGAGACTGAATTTTATTTGAAAAAAAGTTACGGTTTTATGTATATATATATATATATATATATATATATATATATATATATATATATTATATATATATATATATATATATATATATATATATATATATATATATATATATATATATATATATATATATCTGAAATTTATTTGAAAAACCTGTAACTTTTTTTTCAGATAAAATTCAGAGTTTCTGAATTCTGGGTGAAATTCTCTGAATTTCCTCTCATTTTATCTGAAATTTTCTGAAATTTCTCTGAAAGTCTGTAAAATGTCTCTGAATGGAAAGGGTAAAAAACATCTGAAAAATCAGAGAAAATTTAAGAAAATTGAGAGATTTTTTCTGTTTGCGGGGGAAAAACGCGAAAAGCAGAAGCAAAAAAAAAACAAAAAAAAAAAAAAAAAACCACCAAAGGTAACGGTCTTTCTTAGTTATTTCGTTCAGTCGCCTATAGTCAATGACGAATCGAGTCGTGCCATCTTTTTTTGCAACTAACATACAAGGTGAAGACCACGGACTAGTCGATTTTTCACAAACCCCTTGGTCCAGCATAGTTTTTATATGCTTCTCAATTTCTTGCTTATCGGTTGGATTCGTACGGAGGGGGGTGGAGGCTGGGGGGCCATTACTCCCCGTATTAATGACATGAAAACCCTTTTTGCATCTACCCATATTTTCTGGGGTAGCAAATACTTCTTTGTATTTGCACGCTAATTTAGCTAGGGTTTGTTTTGTTTTAGGGGGGAGATCACAATTTTCCAAATCCAACCCTTTTAGCACTTCTTCGTCAGATAGTAAAGTCGGGTCAACCGGGTCACAATCCCAACTAGGCAAATTCTTTTCTTGCTGTCTATCCTGCTGCATATCTAAGAAATTATCCTGGTTCGTACGTACACTAGGATCAATTTCATCGATCACATCATATTCACCATTATTAGCGTAGGTACTACCGTACGGATCGACTCTAGACTGTAGGAGAATATGCTCCCATTTATCCTCTTCACTTGGGAGATGTGAACTATACTGTTGTCGTTCTCCTTGGGGCATATTCTCCTGTTGTACCTGTGCTACTAATTGCCTAGTTCTGGCTAAAGCTTTCATATTCTCAGTTAGGTAGCATTCCCTACACTCGGGTTCGCAATAGACTAGGACTCCATTTGCCGATTTGGGTCTAACCAAACAGGCTTTAGCTAGGATACTACCATTTCGAAGCTTTACGCATTCGTCCGCTAAATTATATACTCGTACGTGTAGCTGTTGTGTCACGTCATAGATTAGGCCACCAGGTATATAAATACCTTTTTCGTCCAATAACTCCTGTTTCCCTTCCATAAAAAGAGTTTCTGGTTCCACCTGTAGGCATACTGCAGTTTCATCAAAAATTTTACTTTCAAATTCGTTTTGCCCATCTAATACTGCCGTTACAGGTATATACTCCTTTATCAAGGTTACTGGTATTAAATTTTCGCTATTTGGTGCCAATTCTATGTCGTCACACAAGGCTAAACACGCTTCGTTACTATTAGCCATACGTATTGCTTCTAAGATGGTTACAATTTCGTGCGGGAAAAGCATTTCCGCTACTCCGAAAGAATTCGTAACTGTGTGCGTGGCTAGCTGCAGTGTCCAAGAATTTTCAGATAGAAAATCGATTCCTAGGACCAGATCATATGGACATGCCTGTGTCACATTACATACGTATGTAAACTCATGGTCCTTGAACCGTAATTTTGCTTGGACAGATACTAAATATTGCATTGGCTGATTATTTGCTAGTACTGCATATGGGGCTGAAGGCTTCAAAATTTTCTCAAAATGGTGCTTTTCTTTGAGCACTTCGTACAAATCTGCTGACATTATAGAATGAGAAGCCCCAGTATCTAGCAATGCAAAAACTGACAAATCTGCTACGCCAACTACAACTACACACGCACGTCCGCGCGATATCCTAGTCCTAGGGCCCACAAAATACGTATCTATACGTTGCAGTTCTGTCGCTAGTTTGTCCTGTTGCGTGAGGACAGCCACAACAGGTTGTGACCTTTGGGGTGGGGGTAGGTAGGAATTTCGTGGTTCCTTAGGGGTTTTCTCCCCAGTTTCCCCATTTTGTCTTTCCAAAATTCTACTAGGATTGGCCAGCATTTGCACAAAAGGATCGGTGTTTTCGATAGCTTTAGATAAACTATTCTGTGCTAGTGCAGATTTCGTAGTAATGCCAAATTTTGAGGTTTTCCCGGAGATCACTGTGACTTTAGGTCCATATACAGTGGGTGGGCTGGACGATACCGTCGCGTCCCCCTGGGCCGTCACAGAAGATCCCCTCTGTAGCTGCCTCACATCATTCTTAGGTAGCGCTTCACACTTACGTAAATTACGTACGTCATTCACTCGCGTACCCAGGGTAGGGCGAAACTGTTCAGAAAGTTTGGTTCGGGCGGTGTTTTTGTGCCGTTTTCGCTTATTTTTGCGTTTGCGGGGAATTTCCAGAGGGTTTGGACCCTCCTCTGCTCCACAATATAGCTGAAAATTGGCATTTTGCCGGTTCAAATTTGGAAATGAAAAATCAGACAGCACCGCAAACCGATTCGACGTAGGTATATACTCAAACGTTTTTGGTTTTGAGCACGAGCCATCAAAAGAATTGCGGTAGGTTTTAGTCCGCAATACCGAATTCTGCGTAGGGTACGCCCTTGGGGTACTGTAACTACGTTCCACATTCACACCGTACGTAGTCCAAGGATTCCCGTTCGAGGGACCGTATCCATAATGCCTACAGTCACCATTACCTTTCCAAAATTCTGGCTCGTTCCATCCCTGCTTCGTTCGATGAAAATACTGATTCTGTAGCAGGGGTTGGTACTGTGGCTGTACTACGGAACTGTACCTGAACTGCCATGGTTGATTGGTGCCGGGACTGCATGGGTCCTGGAACTGATAACAGTTAAAGGGGGTGGGGTTCCCTACGGTCAGTACTACGTGCTGATCTGAAACATTCCCCGATTGCACCTGTTCACTTTGGAACATTCTGAACAGTTTCCATTTTTGTTCATTAGTCAAATTCGAATTATACACGACTGTTTTCACAGCGGTATCGCTACAGGAATGGTCGTATAATTCGGGTTCAGTCTCTTGCAAATTTAGAAAATTTTGGTTAGGTTCTGAATTTCGCGAATTTTCTGGCTTTTGAGACAAATTAGAATCTTGAGAGGCAGATGGGTTAGCTACGGTACTGGATACCTGAACTATACTGTCTCGACTATCCCCCTTGCTGACCTCATTCTGCTCTGTTGCTGAACCCAAATTATTAATTTTGTCCCGAGTCACATCAGCACCAATAGGGTTTGGGGGGTCGGGGGACAGCCGGGACTCTCTCTCCCCCACTAACGAAAATTTTCGGTTGGACCTCGAGCTCCCCGTTCGCTCTGAAAAGTTCGAAAATTAGGGCCAGAAAATCGTGGGCCAGGGCTGTTATAGCGTACCTGTTGGTTCCCAAATCTAGGGTGTTGCCCAAACCGGGGATTAGGGTTCCCATACCGGGGATTGAAATTTTCGAACCGTAAATTCTGAAATCTGGGGTTTGAACCCATGAATCGTGGGGGTCTCTGGGAGGGGAATGGCATCCCTCGCATTCGGTTTTGGTTGTAAAAGCAATCCCGAGTGAGATGGCCTCTGCGCCGACATATCCCACAGAGGGGTAGGGGTGGGCGTTGGTAATTTTCCGGGATGCCCATAAAATATGCCGAGTCTGGTGGAAAAGACTGGCACATTTGGGGTGCCTGAAACAACGGTTGGGGCGGGGTTTGGGGAGGTGCTGAGTGCTCGTAGGCCACTCCTGCAGTCAATGCATCAACTTTTTGGGTCAAAGTTTGGACCTGCTGAATCAGATTTTGGTGCAATTTGAGAATTTGGCCGAAGTCTGGATTTTCGGTGGTTGGTTTTGCCGGTGAGGCCACGTCCAGACCTGAAAAATTTGGGGAAGTCGTGGACAATACTGTCGGCGTACTCCCTTTTTCCTGGTCAGCATGACCGGGTTGAGCTGCTACTGCAGCGTATTGCTCCATGCCCAACATGTCTTTTTCGACACCCGTTATAATTTCCAAAGCTCGATTTAGGATTTCAGCACCAGTCCCGGTCCAATTTTTAGCATCCGCCAAAACAGGGATAACTTTTCCTCGCAGCTCTGGTTTCAGGCCTTTTTTCAATTGCTCAATAATGCGCTTGGAGCGCATATTTTCCGATTCAGAACTAAAGGCTTTGGCCGTCAGAAGCTGGAGTTCGGTGATGTACGTGTGCGAATTTTCCGCCGGGCGCTGGTAACGGGTGAAGAAACGTTCTGCCCACTGTTCTTTTGTAGTGGGGAAAGGCTCATAAATTCGGAAAAGGAGGGCTTTAAGTCCCTCGTAAGAATCGGGCATCCCCAGTTCGCCGATCTGCGTCAAAACTTTATCCCCCAGACAGTTGGACATGAGCGGCAGCCAGGCGTTCTCTGGAACGCCATTGATGCGGGCCAACGATTCAAAATTTCGAACAAAGTTCGAAACTTTGGTCGTTGTCCCGGTGCCCTGAAAAGGGGGGAGGTTTTTGAACGCTGCGATGTAATCACGGCGTGAAAATTCCTGAAAATTCATTTTCAGGTCGTTGGGGAGGGGTTTCTTATATTCTTCTTCCTCTCCTTCCGAAAACTGAGAGCCTAAGCCCAAAAATTCGGGGTCTACTTTTTCGACTTTTGGAATTTCCACAGGCTTGGGGAGGGTAGGTGGTTGCAAAACTGCGTCTAAAATTGGAACTGAGCCGTGTTTTTCTTTATTCTTATTTCTGACCCGCTCTGCAATTGACAATTCTTCCGTTTCGTGACGAAAAGGGACTTCCGAAACAGAACTACGACGAGGGGGAGATCTGGTTAGGCTCATGTGAATTTAGACGCAATTTTGGGAAAATTTTGGCTGAATTACACTCCAAAAATCACAGGAAAATTTTACACACAGGAATTAGAACAAAGTCTGAGATTTCAGAAAAATTTGGGCAGCATAACGCCTAGGGGGGGGGGGGGGGTTTTCCGGAAAAATAGGTACTGAGGCCCTATTTTTCAGCCTCGGACGTCGACATTCGGACTGGCAGCCTCGCCATGTGAAGTTCTTATGATCTAGATTCCAAGTCCGAACCGAAGTGTCTCCGTCCTAGGCTAAAAGATAGGGCCTTAGCTCGCTCACTACCCAAAAACTACCCTAAACCCATGAAAATACGTAAAACTATAAACAGAAGCCTAAAAACATCAGGAAAACACAGAAAAACCGAATATAATACCTTTATTGATGAAATAAACACAACATGGGGCAGATATACAGAATTTGGGCAATATAGAAAACAGACTCAACCCGCCGGGAAAAAGCCAACCGACCGTCGTCAAAATTCGTGGCTACACCAATTATCTCTAAGCCAAAGGCATAGCGAAGTCTACTCACACTTTATAAATAGCTTGACCGTATATTCAAATGTTTTGAATAGAAAGACAAAAGAACTGGTTTTAAAGCCTATTCACGTTTGTAACACATACTTCACATATATATATATATAAGTGATGAAGTCTATATTCCTCATTAATATTCTAGGTCATCTGTTGTTATATTATTCATAGTTCTTTGCACAGTCTATATCGACATAGTTTATTCTAGTCATTGAACCGATCGATACGTTCTGCATAACTTTAAATAAGAGATTTAATGTATTGAACACGCAAAACTTTCACTTGTTAGCCTAAAATAAAAAATAATTCAGTTGCAATTTTGAGTATTATAAACAATTCATTATCTGGTTATTGTTGATTTATTATTCGTTTTGTGAATTTGTATGTACTGAAATAGTATGAGTTACGTGACCTTTGCAATTAATTTACAAACAGACGTTCGAATTTACTGTGGTATACTTGAGTATTTGATTTGGCTTTTTTCAATAGTAATAAATGCTTTTTCACGATATATTATAATGATTTTTCACACTATAGTATGATAATCAAGCACAATAGAATAATATATGCTCAAAGAATGCATTGAAACAACTGGTTTCCAACTCTGTTTAATTGCTATTGCAGCTGTTGATGGAAGGTAATGCATAGGTAACCTGATTACTGTCTTATGAGTTTCAACATTTCACCTGAAAAACATCAAAATACTGACTACGCAAGCTGTATTAAAGCTGCTAGTATTGAAACTGACTATACATATATACTGTTATATACCATTAACATGGAATTATTCTGTGGTTATTCGATTTAGGTATAACTAATAAATTTATGAAAAGTTGTTATACAAGTATGTTGCAGAAACTTTTTGGATTAGTCTACAAATTTGGTCATACGGATAAAATTAATATTATTTCACTTTTTTTTATTCATTATTAGAAATAATGTCACTAGAGTTAGCATATCTGATCGAAATTTTTATCTAGTTTGATCTTACCTTTTTAAATTTGCTACTTGAAAACTTAATGTATATATACTACTTGATAAAATTAGCCAGCATTTCTGCTCCTATTAGGCATTTGCTATAGTTGTTACGGTAAGCATAGACTAAGTTACGTAAATATGAAGTTTGATATCTGCTCGAAATCAGGACTTAAACGGAACATAAACGGTTGGACTATATAATTAATTACCAGACTACCACTGGATTGCTTTATGTACTGACATTACATTATTTAATAAAGTATATCAGCAAAAATTATCTTACACGCAATAGTATATGGTACATGTCTGAAAACTAAATTAGTAAACTTTGTTTGAAAAATCTAGTTAGATGCCTGAGTATATGTAAAAATGACAACTTTACTGACAGATATCAGCTACTTACCTATACAAAGCATACTAGAAACACACAGTGAACACTTTCAAATAAATTTTTCCTTGTTTTTTTTCAAATAACCAGTAGAAATTACTAAGAAATTGCTGATGTTTTTGTTTAATAAACAAGTTACATAATTTTAACAAAAAAAAACGGCTGAAATAACACTGTTTTGAGTCACAACAATGAGTTTAAATGAAATATTAGCGGAAACTAAGCCTAGTAGATTTATTATACCACGAAGAAAATACCTAAATTATTCAACCACAGCTTTGTTAAATTATAATGGGTAAAGTTAACTATAATTCTTTTATTTATTCAACTGTATGAAAGTACGACTAAATGACTTAACAGATTCGCTAAAATATAAAGTTTGAACCTGTAATTTTAATTCGTGTAAAAGCATTCACTAATAATTTCTCATTATTTTTCTTAAATTTATAAGTAAAAATTTAAAACTTTCGGTTCAGTTAATGCACAAAAAATTTTAATGTATAGTGTCGCTAGGTAGTTCATCTTTGTTGTGACTAACCTGAAATATCTACTTCGAAGCCGGAAAATATACCCTTTTCAGTATTATATGATATAAAAAATGTAGAATAAAATTGTTTAAAATAGAAAGAAAAGGACTATTACAGATACTTAAGTAAGTAATAGTTGCATTTTTTTGTAAGTTTTTAACTCTAAAATACGACTGCAGATAAGAACAAACACAACAATTAAGTACTTTTATGGCAATTTGTGCAAAACTATTAAAATTCTACATGATCCTTTTAGTGTCACCGGCGGAATGAAATTAGTCAGCAAGCTAAGTTTACCCTGTAAAGATGAATGTTGCTTTGAAACAGGTGGCAGAATTTATGAAACAATTAACCTTATAATAAAAACTTTACTATTTGCTTTCTATAACGTACATAAGTCTCCGCAACCAGAAAGAAATTTTAGAATATCACAACTTCATACTGGTAGTAAATTCATCAAATTATTATTCCTCCACATTATTTTATTAACAATAATTTCTTACTCGTCTTGCGTGCTACCTGTGATGTTTTTTAATGTTAATCAGGTAATTATGTGAATTTAATTAACTTACAGTACAAATCTATTTACAAATACTATAACATAGTGTAAAATTGAGCTAAAAATACATAAAATGTCCTTGCTATGTGTATAAAGTAGAAATTTACGTGAAAAACTATCAAAAACGCTTATCAAAACAAAAAATCTACAGAAAAAGCCAATACTTACATGCCAAATGAACAATTAAGACAGTAAAAATCGATAGTTAAAAGAATATTAAGCTACATAATGCTACTATCAATCAATAACAATACAGAAAAAGCACAACAATTTAAAAAAACACACATATAAGCACAGAAACTGTAATTGTCACGACAAAAGACACTCTCACCACCACGCAATACACACGCACAAGCAAAAGTTAACCACCGCCTAACTAGTTGCATGCACAAACATATGCCTTATCCGCTGATATAAAAAATTACTTTGCTCGCCCTAGTATTACTGGAGTTACAGGGAGTTAAGTAAAAAAGGTGAGTCGAAGTTTACCCGGTAAAATTAAAGTTTAGTACATAAAGATAGGTGTATAGTTTTACTTAAGACACTATAGCTTAGCAATGGCTGAAGAGATTCATTAGCTACTTAGTTCGCACTATGCACAACAAATAGGGCTATCCAATGACGTATTGATTATGCTGATCAACCCGCTATTACTTGAGATAATTAATTTTTAGCGCTATTTTCGACGTATTTTTCACCAATTGTAGGCGGAAGTGCCTTGAAAACCAGTTTAAAACCACCTTTTACTACACTACATAAGGCTAAAAATTGCCAGTTTTTCTACTATTTTGTGTTAGCCTGGGTAGTTGGTTAGTTGTACCCCTAAAATTTTTACGTAGTTGAATGCACAAATCAATTACCTATTCGATGATATAAAAATAAAAGTGATACCCCAAGTTTTACTGGAGTTACAAAGCGTTAAGTAAAAACATTGAATCGAAGTTTACTCGGTAAAATTTTAGTTTAGTACATAAAGATAGGGGTATGGTCTTACTTAAACTACTATAGCTTAGCAATGGCTGGAGGGATTTACTAGCTACTTAGTTCGCACTATGCACAACATATAGGGCTATGCAATGACGTATTGATCTTGCTGATTGTCCACCTATTACTTAAAATAATTAATTTTTAGTGGAAATTTTCAGTTATTTTTCACCAAATGCACGCGGAACTGCCTTGAAAACTAGTTTAAAACCGCCTTTCACTACGATGCAAAAGCCTGAAAATTGCCCATTTTTCGACTTTTTTGAGTTAGCCTTAGTAAATCACTCAAATCACTGGTAGTAGCCGTTTTGGTTGTAGGAGGGCTAAATGATGATACAAGAATTACTGCTATAAACAAAGTATTACTTGAGAATTTAGTAAAAATAGTCAGTTGCCCGGTAATTTTTTTGTTAAGCACATGGCGTATAGTTTTACTTAAGCTACCAAAACAGTTAAGGCTAGATCGCACTATTGCTAAAAAATAAGGCTATTGAATAACAGCGAAATCATTAAAATCGTCCTACTATTACTTAAGATAATTAGAGTTAAGTGAAAATTTAAGCTATTTTTCTGGAAAACTACAGTAAGACAAGCATAACAAACTGAAATAATGTGTGTGTGAAATACTAATGAATGTGTAATAGTAATAATAAGTAATAAACAACAAGTAATTAATAAATTTTACAACTTACATTTAACACTTAGATACTACACACAACCTACTACTACACAACGTACACAGCCACCACAAACCAACCACCCACTACAATATAACCACCAAAAACACACTCACAACCACGCAAAACCACAAAAATCACAAAAACAAGCCTATGATTAACACATAAGACAGGAAGAATGAACCAAAAAATAACCATATACTAACTAAATTCCGACCATCAACCAAATTTTGACCACAAAAACACACTCATGACCATGTAAAACCACAAAAATCGATAACCTATGCCTATGATTAAAACATACGACCGAAAGAATAAACCAAAAATTCACCAAAGACGGACCAAATTATGACCAAATACTGTAATATTTATCAAATTCTATACATTAATCTAACATTTGTATAATTCTGTACATAAATTTAAAATATTATTACACTATTCTGACCACAAAACGACCATTTACTTACCAAAATATTACCACAAAACACACACTAAAGACCATGCAAAACCACAAAAATCGATAAATTATGCCTATGATTAACACATACGGCAAAAATAGTAACCAAAATTTAACCAAAAACTGACTAAATTATGACCAAATACTGAAATATTTATCCACTTCTATGCATTCATCTAACATTTGTATAATTCTGTACATTAATTTAAAATATTATTACACTATTCTGACTACAAAACGACCATTTACTTACCAAAATATAACCACAAAACACAGACTAATGACCACACAAAACCACAGAAATCGATAAATTATGCCTATGATTAACACATAAAGCAAACAATATTAACCAAAACTTAACCATTTTCTTACCAAATTTTTACCATACACGAGGAAAGATAGATCATGTCGTTACCATGACAACAGCTATAAGGCAGTAATATGACCTTGAAATAGCAGCAGACAGCAGCGTAAGCTACCTACACGCAATGCACCCCACCCAATGCACCCCACCCAATTCGTATGCACCCCACCCAATGCACCCCACCCAATCAGGCGTGAGATGCGTACGCTATACTACTTTTGCTTGTTCCTACCCACATAGGCTACAACCCGGACAGATTACAACCCAGTTAGACTACAGAATTACCCAGATAGACTACAAATATAAAGACAAACACGCTTCGAATTTACTACGCTATCTGAACTTCGAACTATGAAATTACATATGATACCTATGCCTTTATTAAAACAAGAAATTTCATGTACCAAAAGTTCAACACGCTTAAGAGTTGACTCTTTTATTCCCAAACAAAAATGGATTTTCGGGTGAAAGAACGCTTTGTGCACACAAAAAACGTTTTGTTGCGCTTATGATTTACACGTACAATTGAATTTTTAAAAGCAAAAATTGACAATATATAACTTTGGTTCCAGTTTTTTTACATCTTCTTTCTTCATGTGTGCAAATTTGAAGCAAATCGGAGAACCTAACTTTTTCACTTATACAGTTAGCCTCCCCTAACAATACATTTTTAAACTGAACTGACTTTAAGGTATTAGTCTCTCTGGATATTTCTGTTGTCTAACTGGGTTGTATTGTAATCTATCTGGGTTGTTTGTAGCCTATGTGGGAGTGGGTTCGAAAAATGAAACTAGTTGAGTGTAGTCTATCTGGTTAGTTTTGGGGTCTGTCTGGATTGTAGTCTATGTATTTTGTAGCAAGAGTATGTACATAATAGCGAAGAGTATAACAGCTACATATATGGCATAGCAGTATGTCTTGATTCCAGGGGCGGGAACCCCCGCAAATCAGAGAAGTGTCTTGATTTCAGGGGGGGAGGGATACGCCCCCCCTCGTTTCAGCACACTACCAGCACAACATTTGTGGTGTTTTGATTTGAGGGTGGTATCCCACCCCTGAAATCAAGACACCACCGTGGTAGTGTTCTAAAACGAGGGGAGGTCCCCCCTGGAATCAAGACATGTCTTGATTCGAGGGGGGTACCCCCCTGAAATCTATTTCGTAAAAGGGCTATGTCGGCCGGAGCGTCGTTCCGCCGCTTAGCTAGGATAAGGAAGAGTGTCATACTCTTCCCTACTTTGGTACTCTTGGTTGTAGTCTATGTAGGTTGTGAAGAAATAAAAATATTAATTTTGATTTAATAGTTGACGCATAACGAAAGGCAGTTGATTAAAGGGTTTTACATGTATGAGGGGGTATAATGCGGCAACCCTTCAAAATCAAGAAAACGATGGGCAAGGGCCCCCTAAATTTTGGTTTTGTTTAACAAAATAGTGACTCGAAAGCAATTAATTTTTCATACCTGAAAAACAGGTTAGTGAAATTAGTATAGTTTGCAATGAAGCCACAAAGTTGCAGAAAGGACCTTTCAAAACCTGTTCACATGTAAACTTACGTCGACGTCGTTTGAATATGGTTCGATGAACTATTACACTTCTCTTCAAACTCGATCGCTTTGTTCGTGGATTGTGTGCTATTGCATTTCTTTTCCTAAGAGATGGTAGGATGCTGTGAGATCGTTTTTCGACGTTCATAATTTCTTGGGACATAAGAGGATGCTTTTGACCTTAAATTCAAAAATAATTATTGTGATTTAAATGGAAAATATTTTTTTTGGAAAAATAAAACAGTTTGAACTAAATATTGGCCAAACTAGTAGTCTATCTATAATGTATTTTGGTAGGTATAGGTCAACTAATAATCTTAACATTTCAATAAGTTACATACTTAGTACTTACCATGTGAATAATTTGCTGCGGCTACAAACACTATAACAAAAAGCCAAAAACTCGTTGTTGATGTCATATTGAACAAAACCGATTCAATAATTAAGGTCGAAAATATATTTGCAAAACCGTGATAACGAAATGTTATTGAACCATCGGTCGGATCAGTTATAAACTGTTTCGGTAACAGATTGTATTCTCTGCAAGTAGGCGTCATGGAATTTATCTTAGTCTCGGTTTTCGTGAAAAAAACGGGAACTAAAGCTTCAAGATGATTTGGTAACTTAAGTTTTTTCCTGATGTGCCACAGCACAACAGGTCTTTAATTTTGATTCTGGCGGACAGTATGGAGTGTGGCATAAGCGTGTGTGTTTGTTTGCTGTGCACTTTAGATTAGCTGTGCGTGCGTCACAGCGTTGTCTAGCATAAAAGTTACATAGAAAAGCAATACCTTTTTCCAGTGCGTTCGTTTAGTGCATGTAGGTTAGGTATTACGCGTGCGTCACATTGCTGTGACTGTTATTTGGAAGTCTTTGCTGACAAAAGATTTTGCAAACCACTATATAAATCATAAATAAATAAATGATGAAGTCCCTGTTTCGGATGCGGATGCCTCTGGCTATAGATTGTCTTCTTAATTTTTTTAGTGGATTACACCAAATCGGATCAACTTAAGACCGAGTTGGAGCTAATTTCCAGTTGAATAGAGTTAAATCTCGGCTGAATCGGAGTTACAGCTCAGTTTTCAACACTTAAGCGCGAACTGCGCTAATTTTCATTGGTGTAGCGGATTGAATTGAGCTGATTTAAGCCTAAGCGGAGTCGATTTAAACTAATCGTCAATTAATCCGATTTAGTGCATTGACAGGTAAATATCGCTGCACAACAGGCTTTAGCTGACCTCTGGTCAGTTTACTTGATTGTTTTTTTGCTGATGTCAATGTCAAACTTTTTGCTTGATGCTTACTGAAGGTTTTGCCGCAGATTGGGCTTGTTGTGTTTCATTCTTAAATCTGCTATGACTTGGAAAGCTGGAAGCTTTATCCAGTGTCGTTATTAGCAAGAGTACATAATAGCTTCTCACTCTATATAGAAGAAGAGTGAGACACTCTCCAGCCTGCCTGTGTTCTAGCACAGGTAAATGCGCTGGTCGTTTTCAGGCTACATGTTGACATTCTATGCAACTTGTGACTGGCCAATCAGAAGCGAGCTTCTATTCTCTGATTGGCTGACGCCTGTGCACGTGCTCCAATCATAAAACGGGATAGGGATAAAGGCTAATAACTCATTATTTATTCATAGTCTGCTTGTAAAAACATTAAAAAAGGTTTGCAAATACCTTTGGGGATATTTTGGCAAACTTTCAGCGAAATTGATAGAGAAACTTTGAAGAAATTCAGAAAAGTTTATATCTCAAAAGTTTCTCAATCAATTTCGCTGAAAGTTTGCCAAAATATCCCTAGAGGTATTTGCAAACCTTTTTTAATGTTTTTGCAAGCAGACTATGAATAAATAATGAGTTATTAAGCTCTTAACTCTAGCCTATGTTTGATCGGGCCGGAAAGTGACTAAAACCCGGCCCGGGCCATACTTTGACTAAAACCCGGCCCAAGGTTTCTCCTGTGTTTGCCCGGGCCGGAAAATGACTAAAACCCGGCCCGGGCCATAGTTTGACTAAAACCCGGCCGAAGGTTTAGCCTATGTTTGTTCGGGCCGGAAAATGACTAAAACCCGGCCCGGGCCATACTTTGACTAAAACCCGGCCCAAGGTGTGTCCTGTGTTTGCCCGGGCCGGAAAATGACTAAAACCCGGCCCGGGCCATACATTGACTAAACCCCGGCCCAAGGGGTATCCTGTGTTGGCCCGGGCCGGAAAATGACTAAAACCCGGCCCGGGCCATAGTTTGACTAAAACCCGGCCCAAGGTTTCTCCTGTGTTTGCCCGGGCCGGAAAATGACTAAAACCCGGCCCGGGCCATACTTTGACGAAAACCCGGCCCAAGGTGTATCCTTTGTTTGTCCGGGCCTGAAAATGACTAAAACCCGGCCCGGGCCATACTTTGACTAAAACCCGGCCCATGGGGTATCCTGTATTTGCCCGGGCCGGAAAATGACTAAAACCCGGCCCGGGCCATAGTTTGACTAAAACCCGGCCCAAGGTTTAGCCTATGTTTGTTCGGGCCGGAAAATGACTAAAACCCGGCCCGGGCCATAGTTTGACTAAAACCCGGCCCATGGTTTATTCTGTGTTTGCCCGGGCCGGAAAATGACTAAAACCCGGCCCGGGCCATAGTTTGACTAAAACCCGGCCCAAGGTTTCTCTTGTGTTTGCCCGGGCCGGAAAATGACTAAAACCCGGCCCGGGCCATACTTTGACGAAAACCCGGCCCAAGGTGTATCCTCTGTTTGTCCGGGCCGGAAAATGACTAAAACCCGGCCCGGGCCATAGTTTGACTAAAACCCGGCCCGGGCCATAGTTTGACTAAAACCCAGCCCAAAATCAAAAATCAAATTCCTTTTTGCGCGGCCGCCTCAGCGGCCGTGCATACTAAATTCAGTTAATGCACTGAAACTGAAAATGCATGTAAATCATGCTCAGTTTCAGTGCATTGAAGCCTGCTGACCTGACCTAGCCCTACTAATGTGCATAGCACACGTACGTGTAGCGCGAATAGCGTGCGTGCGTGCGTGTGTGTGTGTGTGTGTCTTAGTCTGTGCACATGTGTTTATTTCTGCAAAGCGCGACAGGTTGATTAAGAGTTCTTGAATATCGATATCAGTTATCGATATATTGGCATTGTTTTATATTTTCAAATGAGTGCCATAAATCACACTAACAAGCTCAGTTTCAGGCAAGAACCTTTAGTACGCATTGCATTAGTAGTTTGTCTTTTCACGTACAGTTGTCACTTTCAGGGGTCATCGTAATCCTGTTTGGCACGTTGATCACTATAGAAGAAAATAGCAGTGTATTTATAGAATTTCTTATTCAAAACTAAAGACCTGTTAGGGGATGAAAACACGGATCAGTATCATCAAGAGTGCATAATAGCGTCTCACTCTATATATGTAGAAGAAGAGTGAGACACTCTCCAGCCTGCCTGTGTTCTAGCACAGGTAAATGCGCTGGTCGTTTTCAGGCTACATGTTGACATTCTATGCAACATGTGACTGGCCAATCAGATACGAGCTCCTATTCTCTGATTGGCCAACGCCTGTGCACGTGCTCCAATCATAAAACAGGATAGGGATAAAGGTTAATAACTTATTATTTATTCATAGTCTGCTTGTTTTGAACTTATTCCAGAAGACGATATGGCAGTCATATGATGACGTGGTTACGTTAATAGCCACGATACTTGATGTACTCAATAGCTTGAACTGCCGAGCCTCATCAACTGACTACCGCATCATGAGCGTTTGCGTTGTTTAGCTGCTGTAAGTCGCAACCACACATGTGCAGCTGCGGAAGTCTGGGGGGGGGGGCTGAGCCGTCGACTGGGGGTGGGTGTGTGGAGCAACTTTTCCGGTCGTTTTTGCTTCGTGAGCCACCACTTTTTGCTCCTGAGCCACCGATTTTTGCTTCGTAAGCTATCTTCAGAATATTCTGGGGTGGGGAGCGGACCCGTCTGGGGGGGGGGAGTTTTGAAATCTCTGAAAAACTCTGCGCAGTGTTATTATTGCAGCTACATGGTGATAGGCGCATATGATTAACACGTAAAGTCAGTATGGGAACTGATTGCTCTTTTTTTGAAGGCATTTCTTTTTTTCAATTTCTAATGACTTAATGCACACTTTTGTCTACGTATTGAGTTGTCATTTTGCTAAAATTCTGTGATTTAAAAACTCGTATTTTTAATTTTTCAGACTAGATACCTAATCACGTGATTGTCTAGACAATAGACATGTCTATTTTGTTAATATTTCGGAATCAAAATTGACCTGTTGGGCTGATTTTGATGCTGCATCAAAAATCAAAATTAATTTTGATGCGCAATTTTGATTTTTGATTTTGATCATCAAACACACTACTCACTAGGTGTGTTTTAATGATCAAAATGAAAAATCAAAAATCAAAAACCTTTTTAAGTTTGCATTTTTGATTTTTGATTTTTGATGCAGCGTGCAAAAACTACACAAACAACACTACATTTGCCCGATGTCCTAACTAAATATGAATAAACTAGGTACTGAAATATTGTTGTTGGGCAGTTTTTTTACATTGTGTTCTTACATATTTCTAGTCGCAATGTGAGCTGCTTGTGCTATGTGTTTACGGTTTTCATGACGGCAAATGTGTTATCCTTAAAGCGTATTTTTTCACATGTCAACACTTTTATGTCCACTCCTATAGGTCGATTCCTACCTTCATCCAACTAAACTACATAGTACTTCAAGTACCTATATGGTATAGCCTGGGTACCTAGCCAACCCTCAGAGCTCAGACTATCAAAGCTTTACGGTATGTGGCTAGCTAAATTCCAAATTTTTGGTATCGCATCAAAAATCAAAATTCAGCAAAATTGCTAAATCAAAACACACCTAGACACACATGCGTATATGAAGTACCTAACATACAGGCATATCACTTGCGCACAATTGTAGGCTAATTTGCATAAATCCAGCAGCCAAACGAACATTTTTCTTAACGAGTACACGAAGTCAAAAAACGGATAGTGTAACCGGTTAGACTATCCGTTTAGAGTAACCGTTTACACTAGGCTATCCGTTCAGAGTAACCGGTTACACTGTCCGTTTAGAGTAAACGGTTACAGTATCCGCGGTTACTGTGTCTTAACGTGTACACGCTGTAACCGCTAAGTAACCGCGAATAGTAACCCCTAACCGTGTACACGCTAAGCTTAGCGTGTACACGGTTACACGCGTGTACACAGTTCATACCGTGTAACCGTGCCCAGCCCTAGTTAGGACTTAGGACTATAAACGGATTTTAGTCAGACTATGGCCCGGGCCGGGTTTTAGTCATTTTCCGGCCCGGGCAAACACAGGAGAAACCTTAGGCCGGGTTTTAGTCAAACTATGGCCCGGGCCGGGTTTTAGTCATTTTCCGACCCGGGCAAACACAGGATAAACCATGGGCCGGGTTTTAGTCAAACTATGGCCCGGGCCGGGTTTTAGTCATTTTCCGGCCCGGGCCAACACAGGATACCCCTTGGGCCATTTTTAGTCGAAGTATGGCCCGGGCCGGGTTTTAGTCATTTTCTGGCCCGGGCAAACACAGGATACACCTTGGGCCGGGTTTTAGTCAAAGTATGGCCCGGGCCGTGTTTTAGTCATTTCCGGCCCGAACAAACATAGGCTAAACCTTGGGCCGGGTTTTAGTCAAACTATGGCCCGGGCTGGGTTTTAGTCATTTTCCGGCCCGAACAAACATAGGCTAAACCTTGGGCCGGGTTTTAGTCGAACTATGGCCCGGGCCGGGTTTTCGTCATTTTCCGGCCCAGAAAGACGAAAGTTAACATAGGGCCGGGTTTTAGGTAATCCACGGCCCGGGCCGGGCCGGGCCGGGCCGGGTTTTAGTAACCACCAACAAAATTATCTGGTCAAATGTTGGTACTATCAGCAATGTGACACACGCGCACTATGTGACACACATGAACTAAACAAACGCACATTGACATTTTTATAGCTTACAGTGTAACTTGTGCACTAGACAATGATGTGACGCAGTAGCTCTAATATGCAAAGCAAACTAACGCACAGACGTACATTGCACTACAAGCCCAGTGTATTCCGCCAGAAATCAAAATTAGAGACCTGTTGACATGTTGTGCTGTGGCACAACAGGAACAAGTTACTTGGATTCAATGCGAGCTATTAACTCCGAGCAGCCAATAACTTTTCAGAAGTCGTTAAAATGACCACAATAAATGAATTGATTACGAATCACCTGATTTTGCACTTGCAGTTGTTACAATTGTAACTTGTAAAGTTGAGCAACTGGCCCTGCATGTAATCAATCAACAAGTTAAGCCGGATATTTGCTGCTCATCGATATCAAGCCGGCATGAAACATGCAATGGAGCCTAAGCCTAAGCCTAAGTTATCAGCCAAAGGAGAACGCGACTAAAGAAGCGAAATTCGAACAGCAATAACGTCAAGCTTGTCAGATCAAATGGTTTAGCTGCCAGGAAGGTAAACCTGCGTGTTGACGCACATCCCACTTATTTCGGGATCCATATTGGTTTCATTCCCAAAATCACAAAAACCCGAATTTAAACGGGGTGAACAGCACTAGCAGCGCCGGAAGTTGAGAGCAAAACTATCTGTTGCAGATCGAGGGTCTTGTTCCGGCATTTTGACTGTCATTGTACCCGTTGTGTAGGATTTTGACCACCCCTTCCGCGGTTCCGCTTTCCTTACCCAAGTCGGACGTAAAATGATCTATTTAAAAAAATGAAACCGATTTTCGAAAATTTTGGCTCAAATTTAGATATTAAAAAATACAAATCATGAATTTTGATAAAAATCCTCATGAAGGAAAACCCCAGGAAGGTAAACCTGCGTGTTGACGCACATCCCACTTATTTCGGGATCCATATTGGTTTCATTCCCAAAATCACAAAAACCCGAATTTAAACGGGGTGAACAGCACTAGCAGCGCCGGAAGTAGAGAGCAAAACTATCTGTTGCAGATCGATGGTCTTGTTCCGGCATTTTGACTGTCATTGTACCCGTTGTGTAGGATTTTGACCACCCCTTCCGCGGTTGCGCTTTCCTTACCCAAGTCGGACGTAAAATGATCTATTTAAAAAAATGAAACCGATTTTCGAAAATTTTGGCTCAAATTTAGATATTAAAAAATACAAATCATGAATTTTGATAAAAATCCTCATGAGAAACGTTGATGAAAAACGTTGGAAGACAAGGGCTGCCTTTGGCGTTCGTCATTCGCACGTTAACTAAGGCGCTATGCCGGCGCGGCTTCAATCATGAATCCATTAGGGTCGATTCATACTTACAGCCGTATGACCGCTGAGACGGCAAAATTACGAAATAATCAAGCCACAATTCGATGAAACTCAAAAGCCAATGGTGTCAACTGATTTCTACCTTGGACGTCCGGCGACCATTCACTTGATTCATAGCGACAGTCACAGTCAAATGGTCGTTTAGCCGCTACATCTAATAGTGCAACAAAAAAGCCCCTGATAGGGTTGATACATAGGTAGGTACCTACAGCCGTACGTCCAATCGGATTTGCCGACATACTACAGCTGTAAGAATCGACTCAATAAAAAGTCTACCAACCTACAGAAGAGGTTGTCCGCTGTAGTAAGCCTACTGTTCATTCAGCCGGAAAGTTATGTACAAAAGAATTACGCCAAATTGACAATATTGTAACAGAACAGTAATAAAGAGATTGGTGACGTTGTGTAACTACTAACCATGTCCTGAACTTATAGAAGTGCTTTTGTTTGGCTGACCGGACCTAATACGGACGTACAGCTGTAAGTTGAATCGACCCTAAGAAATATTAAACATTGACACGCGAATGAGGCAAAATCTTAATTTTTAATAATAAATAATTATTATCTCGGTAGCAAAGCAAAATAGTAATAGTAAAATAAGAAACAAACAAAATCAGCTGAATAAAACAGAATTGTAACACAGTGCAAAATTGTCACCAAAATTTTGACTTCTGTGCAGCTTACACGGCAAAGTACAAAAATACAGTTATGTTACGGTATATAGACTAGAGTTGATCAACTAACTTAATTACTAGTACTGTACAAACAGTTACAAACGACAAGAGCACATAATCGGGAGGGCACCCTAAGAGCAAGTACAATTTATAGGACAAAAATGAATATCAAGAGTAAGGGATCGTCCGTTTATGTACTCTTGATAAGAATTATTTGCTAAAAGATCAGTTAAGTATACTTGAAACTCGACGAAAACTTAAAACAACACAGCTACAAAAGTGAAAACTGCGCAAGTCATACGATCATAATACTTGGAACAAAAATAACGGGGAACGAACAAAGCTTAGGATTTAAAAATACTAACAAAAGTAAATAATCACGGAGAAAATACCATCAAAAGTTGGGAAAAATTATGAAGATTAAAACTTTTTCATCAGTAGAAAAAAGTTTGAGGTAGAAAAAGTACTAAAAACTCAGGAACCGCATATTTACGTTTAAAAAACCAATTATTAAAAAATTAACCACCAAAAGTATTATTCAACGATTTTTTTCAAAACTTTAGACAAAGTTCCAGAATCTTGAGACAGTTGTTTTCCAGCCAAAACTTTTGCAGGCTGGGATATTTTTCTAGCAATTCCGGGGCTACTTTTGGCCTCGCTTGAGCCCTGGCTACCGGACCCCCCTGGTTTTTTCGGAGCACCGGATTTATTGGCTGTGGTACCGCCGCCCCCTGATTTCTGACCGGACCCCCCACCGGCCCCCTTGGAACCCCCGCCCCCGCTTCGTGGCTTCTCTCCGCTGCCGGCCCCTGCCTTTCGAGCACCGCCCCCAGACCCCCCGGCAGAACCGGGCTTGGCCGAGGTCCCTGACTTGCCCCCTCCGCCCCCGGACCCCCCGGGATATTGGCCGCCCCCACCCCCCGATTTTCCACTACCCGGCGGCTCCCCGGAGGGTCGTTTCTTGCGACTTTCGCCCGGAGACTCGACCGAGTCCTGGAAACTGACCCCTGGCTCTTTTCTGGGCCGGCTTTCCTGAGATTCGCCCATCTAGAACAAAAAATAAATACTTTGATAACAACAAATTATAAATAAATTATAAATATTATACTAAGTAATACCACAATAACTACTAAGTTATATACCTAATTCGACCTGCTATAAGTGTAAGTTATTTTTACTAAGTGTAAGTTATAGCACGATCTAGCGTGCACTCAGTAATTTATACGCACTGTAACGTGAAGCGCCAAGTGCATGAACGAGTTATGCACGCGGGCTTCACGTGTTAGTGCGAATAGGTGCTGAGTGCACACTACAAAGTGATATAACATAACTTATGTTATATTTGTTTTGAAAAAAAAGGGCAATAAGTAAATAACTAATAAGATGCACGCCTACAGCAGTGCAATAACTAGATTCTAGATGCACGCTGTGAATCTAGCAGCGTGCACTTAGTTATTGGCGTTAATTATTGCACTGTTTTTTCAAGACAGGTATGATATAACTATAATTAGTAAAAATTGAAGTATAGAGGGTTTCATAATATATTAACATAAACGGAGTAAGAATAAAGAATGAATCCCTAGCCGTACAAAATTCCTAACAATATAAACACAATCTGCATATCTTGATCACAACCAGCATACTTATACATCAGAAAACATCTGGTAATATACATCAATTTGTGATAATATAACAAAAAGCCCCCCCCCATGAAAACCGGATGCTACTAACCGGAGCACTGGTGGGTCCCCCCGGCCCGAGGGAGGTGGGGGGCGGGGCGTCGGGGGACAGGAAGTTGGAAGGCACGAGTCCCGTCCTACCGCCCAGTTCCCCAACGTAGAATCCGTCGTCGTCCATTTCTCCGTAAACTGTGATCAGATCGCCGCCGCGGAACGACAGCTCCAGCTGAAAGCAGAGATTAGATGGATTAAAGGAGTTAATTTTAGTCGGACTTAATGGGTTAAAATAGATAAATATTGAGTTTAAAATAAGTAAGTATTAAGTTAAGCATCAATTAAGTTAAGTAAGGTACAATAATACCTAAGTAAACGGACACTCTTAAGCCCGGTTCATACAATCCACAAAGGAGATAGCGACAGAGACAAGGACAAATTTCGGTTAATTCCTGTGAAGAACTTACAGCATTATTTCGGCAAAACTTTTGCATACCATCTGTATGTGACCCAGACTTTATCCATATGAAACAACAACTAATGGGACCATGTAGTGTTCTCGAAATTGCTTAGGGACAAAGACAAAGACAAGTATGAACCGGGCTTAGGACCAAGTTTAGTACCTCAGCGTCCACATTAGGCGAGGACTCTTGCGGGTTGTAATCGTAGAGCGCTACCATTCGTCGGCCCGGGCCCTGTCGTGTGATTTCGCGAAATGTCTGCTGCAACTTGTCACGCCCTTCTTTGCCTAAAAATAAATACGCCTGCCAAGTGGTGGTCACAATGTAAAGGTCACTATGTAATGCTGGTGGCGTGATTATTTCGTAATTTTGCCGGCTGAACGGACATACTGCTGTAAGCATGAAACATAGCCGAATTGGGTATATGACTTACAACGCAATACTAAAAAATTAATAAATTCAAACTATGTTTTCTCCCCCAGATAGTCTGTTCAACTTCAGGCAGAAAAACTACGGATTCTCATTCCTATTCTTGGGGTACTTCTGGGCTTGGATACGAAGGGAGAAGGAGGATTCTAGGGGGTGGCTAAGGTCTACTAGGGTGTGCTCACCATTCCTTAAGGCGGGGGGGGGCGATTGTGGATAACCACTTTCGCCGTGAGGGGGATCATAACCTAATGCCCCAAAAATGTTGATATATCCAGTGGAATAGTAATTCAGACTAAGGCTCGATTCATACTTACAGCCGTGTATGTCCATTCAGCCGACAAAATCGTGCCCCCCATTAGTGTATAATATACACGGATATTGCTAGCTGAACGGATATACGGCTGTAAGTCAGAATTGACCCGAAACGATTAAACGTAATAACTAATAATATCATCGAACAAAATGTAGTTATGTTTATTTAACCACAGCGCTAAGCAATGCTAATAAGCAAAAGACAAGGCAGTGTTTAGTTCAGTTTTATCCGAAAAAACGGTCCGTAATGTTGCAAAAAATAACTGAAAAATGTTTTGACGCATTGACAATAGCAGACGGAAAAAATACGAAAAAACTGAACTAAACTACGGTAGAATTCCCACCAGAGAAAAGAGAAATAACGGTATAGCCAATCAAAATCAGTACAGTTTGCATTAAAGTCGCATTAGATAATTTGTGATTGCATATATCTCCGGTGGGAATGGTGCCTTATGCCAGACTCACACTGGAGAATTTAGAAATAAGTACACTTCAGCCAATAATATTGCGTTTACACTGTTGCGTACACTGTTGTACGTTCAAATTGCTTCGATTTCTGGTGGAAAAGCCAAAGTATAACGTTTAGTTATTGGCAGGGATTAGAATACGAATTCGAATCTATATGTAAGAGGGGGTAAATGAGTGGAGTGGACCTCACCAAAATTGAAGATCCGGGGAGGGAGGGTCACCTCAGTTTGAGCAAAATGGGGTAAAAATGCCACTTTTAAAACACTGCACAAATAATGTAGGGTGTTGGGTCCCCAAAATTTGGCCGGAACTCTCAAAATTTTGACCCGTTACATGTAAAATCTATCCAATCAAAATGCAGCGCTGCCAATCAGTTTTGGCCGAGTCATATTTCCCTTTCTCCGTAAGTGTGAGTCCGGCCGGAAGCCAAAGCAAGCCAGTGTTAAGCCGTAAGTCACTTACGAAAACTACCTCGGTGGCGGCCGCCCCTGTCTCTGGGATAGTCAGCCTCGTAAGCGTCCCCCTTGTAGCGCCCCCCGGACTCTGGGGGGTAGTCGCTCAGGGGGGGCTCGGAGGGGAACCGGGAGTATTCTCGATCAGGCCGACCCCCGCCCCCCATGTCCCGGCGATGCAGATCGTCATAGCTCTCGCGACGTCTGCAAAAAAACAGAGGGGGCTTTTAAAAACGTTATTAAAAACTTTCTTTCTTTCTTTACTTCCTTTTTTTATTAATTAAATACGTGTTAAGTGTAAAACAGTGAAAGACTAAAGCGACCACTAAAGCTGATTAGCCCCAATATCCACCAATCAAAAACGATTCAATTTTTTAAATAACGTCCCCCACTTTTTGACGGGTGTTTTCTTATTCCCACACAGGTATGAGACGTACTTCCAAAAACAATCTTCTCAATTCTAAGTAAGCAAAATTGCCAAAACATCTTAAAACTGAAATCAACTTCAAATTTAAACTCGATAAATCTGATTTACTTTGGTTCATAAGCAACTGAATCGGTCGGAGGCATTCGTCTCCGTTCTTTCTCATCAATATAGCGACTGTCGCGAGCCGAATAGGGCGGTTCCCGACGATCTTCGAATCGATCTCGTTCCCAATCCACGGATCGCCGGTCTCTCCGATCGATTTCCACGTCATAGCCTAGACGGCCTCGATTATTGGAGTCCGCATACTCGTCATAGGTGGCCGAGCGTTCGCGTAAGTATCGACCGGAGGAAGGGGGGTGTCCTGAATCCTTGGGGGGATAGTCGAGAGAGTAACGATCCCGCTCATGATCCAAATACGGATCCCGATCCCGATAGTCTCTCTCGGTGTCAGTTCTATCATCGAAACCTGTGGCAGTACCCGTTCCCCCGATATAGAATTCGGGGGGCTGTCGGTGGGAGGGGCGGGGAGGGGGCACGTCGGGGCCGTAGGGGGGAACCGCAGGACCCCCGGATCGACTATCATAACGATGATCACGATCCATGGAAAAATAATCCCGATCCCGATCCCGATCTGAGGTTGAGTAGTAGGGACCCTGTTCCGAGGGGCTTCGGGGGGGCAGGGCATATTCTCTCGTATCCGCTCTATCTATGATTCGATCCCTACGCTCCAGTCGATGGTCGTATCGTTCGTGTGGTAGGGATCGGTCGGGTCCGTAGCGGTGTGGACTGCTGTCGTGCAGGGCCGCCGAATGGCCTCTAATATGCCGACGATGACGACTCGGTATGGAGGACGGGTCACTGCCGTGACTGCTATACTCGTCCCTGTCCACGTCATAGTAGTCTAAAGAATGTGACTTTTGTTTCCACTTGGCTCGGCGAATTCTGGGATCGGACTGAGCATAGTTGGGCGGGCGAGCCGAGGCCCCTGCCACCGACATGGGATCACTAGCATCATAAGAAGGCAACTGGGCTATGGGGTGCCCCGGTCCCCCCCGGGAGCGGGAGGGGGGCTCCCGGAACAGGGAGGGGTCAGAGCTATTGTGGGGCCAGTGGCGATAGGCGTCAAAGGAGGCTGGACCGGCCGGCTTGGGTCGACGGGCTAGGGTTGCTGAGCGGTGGGGGAGGGGGGCTTGGATCAGTCCATAGTCGTCGTACATCGGGGCCCCTCCGGCTGAAATTTGGCTGGAATAATGAAAGGGGGCGGGGGCAGAGTTGTCGGGAAAATCAGTGAGGGCCAATTGTTCACGAGGATCCAATTCTCGGATCAAATTACCCGGCACATAACCGAATCGACCGCCGATTTGGCCACGATAGAAACCATCGAAATCTTTACTACCATAAACCTGAAATAAATACAGACAATTAGTCAAATATTATTATTACTAAAAGGGCACTCTTCTTTACATGATTATAAGGATAGTGTTATACATTTACTAAGGACTATATGTACTTATTTTAATCTCCAATTCAGGAATGAACAGTCTAACTAAGTAGACTAGTAGCAGTTAGTTGATCTGTCTTAAAAACAGAAAATATATAAAATAATAAAAACACTGCAAAAACTCAACTATTAGTTTACGCAGCTTTTATGTTTTTATTCGTGTTTGAGTTAGTAACCAACTATATTTACTAGTATTTACTATCTTGCGTGAAGAAGTGAAGCCTTTTTATGAAAGTAGTCAAGTTATAACCTGCTTAAAGACAAAACGAAAGGGACCAAGTATCAACAGATCTCAAGTCGAATTAGAAATCAAATTCCTAGAATCCTTATTTAAGAAATTAGTCGGACTAAAGCTAAAACAAAGTAAACTCAATCCATCAAACGAAAGACCCATACAGATCCTTTTCAAACTTGCAACGGTAGGCCAGCCTGTCAGCTTACAAAGGACCTAGGGCTGTAAGCCATGGAAATATGGGGTCGGAGTTCTGTAACCTAACCTAACGCGTGCCAAGTTGGAGCTTGTTAGAGAAAGAGAGGTGTCCGCTAAAGCAAACAAAACACGCCCACGCACGCCCGCAGGTGTTAGCGGAAAGGCCAATAAGGAAAAAACAAACTCTGGGGTCTGTTGGGAAAACTGTGTTCTTTATTTAAATGTATATACTCATTTAGATAAGCTATATATACCTAGATTTTGAAATGAAATTATCTTTATATGTATATTATACGCATGAAAAAGCTCTTAAATACGCGTGGTGTAATAAAAAATGCTATGTAATAATAATTTTATGTTACTGTGAAACAGGGTTTTTTTTTCAAAAAATTTTGTGTGCATAATTGTGCAAAATTTTAATTTTAGTGTGCAAAATTTTATTTTTCTGTGCAAACTGTAAAAGCGTTTTCTTCGCCTATATAGAAGCTAATATACGCGTTTTTATACCTCTAGAGGTACGTACGTATCAGTGGCGTACCTAGAACAAATTTTGAATGACTTTTCGATTTTTTTGTAATGGGTGAAAAGGCATTTTTTAGTAATTTTAACACTCATAAAACGCCTTACAAACGCAAGATTACTAAAACAAAAAGTTGCAGGTTACTGGAGGCGGCAGCCTCCATAAAAATATTGGCGATTTTTCTAATTTTCAGACCTAAATTGGTCAACTGGAGATGCATCAGAATTTTTTCCGACAGAAAAATTAAAACACAAGATAGTAAGTCACGTCACATCAGACAGTGTATACAACACAAGTAAATGTAGCATAATATACTCGTGTAGACATGCAAATGCAGCATAATGTATTCGTGTATACATGCATAGGCTTTGATGAAAGATATGTAATAGAAAGGCTTAGTAAGCCACAGAGTCGCAGGGGTCTGGGTCTGGGCCTGGGAACGGCAGCCCCCACAAAAAATGGGAAAAATTTTGATTTTTATGCCAAATTTGGTCAATTAGTGACGTATATATCAGAAAATTTTTGCGGCCGGACCATAAAAACCAAAAAGAGGGGATTCCCACCATCCGTCCACCCTGGGTATATACACCCTTGCTGGTTGCTGCTATGTTTATGTTGGTGTGCTGAAATTCTAAATATCGGAAATTACTGGCATTAGCACAATGGCTGTCAGATGCAGATCCAAGAAATTTTTTGAGCGTAGGGAAGCCGACCCACCTTCCTTAAATTAATCTTGCAAAAATGTGTGTGCTGCCATAATTGGCCGGGGTCTGGAGGCGGCAGCCCCCAAAAGCCACAGCTTTTGTGGAATTTTAAAATAAAATTTTCATTAAAAACCAACTTCAAGCAACACTTTGTTGGCGAATCTGGGTGATTGCCTGGCCTTAGGGCGGCAGTCCCAAGAAGCCAGAGCTTTTATATATCGAATTTTGAAATAAATTTTGCATTGAAAAACATTTCATCAGCAACTGTTTACGAATTGTTCTGGGTCATTGCTGGGATCTGGGGCGGCATTCCCTTGAAAATGTAGAAATTTTTTATTTTTCGGGCAAAATTTGTTTTGTAACTGGGCGTTTTATTGAATAAAAAACGAAACGGAAATGTTTTGGCCGGGCCATGAAATTCAACTGGGGGTCCCTTGTGTAAAATTTTACTGGAAAACATTTCTGGGGCGGAAATTTTCACCATCCCTCCTTGGTATGTATGCCCTTGTTTCGTTATATACATAAAATCATATCAGTGGCAGATCTAGGAAATTTTCAGAATGGGTGGAGCAAAGCAATTCCCCCCACTTCGTGAGACAATTTAGTTGAGAAACGTAGATGCCGTAGTTTGTGGAGGTCTGGGGAGCTAGAGACTTATGGTTTTTGACAATGTGTAACACGATTTTTAAAAAAATAAAACTCTAGCAATTTGAACAGCAATTACGCAAATCATTCTGCCTTTTGCCAAGAAGCAGTATAAAAATCTGCCGCCGTTGATGATGCCGCCAGTTTATGCCAGTAGATGCAGGGGTCTGGGGGCGGCAGCCCCCAGAATTTTTTTTGATTTGGCATTAAAAACAGTGCATTTTGAGCATATCCCAGCCCCATCGGGCACTGTGCATTATTGTGCAAAATTTTAATTTTTGTGTGCAAAATTTTAAAAAAGTGTGCATTTGCACAGGGTTTTGCACAAAAAAAAAACCCTGCTGTGAAACATTTATAAAGACTACATTGTAGGAAATGTACGTACATATGGCACTAGTTACCATTTGGCCTGTTAGCAACACGGTAGATACGTTAGACATGAGCGGCTTACAACTCCAAATGCGTCAGGTACGCAATTGCGTTTAAAAGCTCCAACATGCATGCGTCGGTTTACAACGCATCTGCCGACAAGAATGGGTACGAACTCAAGGCGTAATATAAATCAGAGCTAAAAATACTTAATTTTTTAATTACATGCACCAAATGCGTCAATAAAACACCGTAGCCGATACACGAAGGCAGATTTTTTGTACACCGAACTTTTAGTTTTTAAATAAAGATAAAATTTTTAACCGGTAAACTAAATTTAGATCCACTATGGTAAAAAAAAACTAAACGGAATGAACACTAGTCAGTCACTCAGGCAGGCGTGAAAAACTCAGTTCAAAGTCAAAAATTATATGAAATTTATATGAAAAAATATATAAATAGGGAGGATAGTTGAGAAGAACCTAGGAAAATTGCCTGGACAATTTTTGATAAATTGGAGCGTAATTTGTTCTCTTTGGAAAATAAGAACAGGGCAGGACGCATTCACGCTAGAAAATGACGAGCTATGACATGTCAGTTTAAATTTGTCCGTGTCTGTAATTGAGGTCACAGCGGGTTGAAAATTTTCGACGCACCCTTACAACCCCAAGGGAAGGTTAAACCATACTCAATCCAAGAAAAGGTTCAGCCAAACCGCAGAAGGCTCGATCCGAGATCCGACCCGATCTTTCTCAACACTATTTGTCAGATTGATATTTAGACATAACAGTTTACAAGGTGACAAAGCGTGCGTCTACTGAAATATCGGTGATATAGATCTCACAGAATTCGAATAACAGCACAAAAACGCAAATTTTCCGATTGTAAAAATTGACTTTTTCACAGCGAAATTGTTGATATTTTTGTGGTGTTTCGGCTTGGTGTTCATTTTTGAAGCATATTACAGGGCTATCCCCCATTTTACCTCACAGGTTCTGACTTTTGACAACTTTTTTTTAAAACATTTTGGAATCTGAGCCACTGCAACCTCCTAGACAGCTCTGGCAAATCCTCAAAAGCAAGATGTTGTCTACAGCAGGCCTAACAAAACCGTCCGCCAACCAACTTTCAAACCTATTCAATGTGACAAACTGAAAACCCCCCTTTGAACTTTCGTTTCAATGAAAAAGTGCAATTAAAAAGATGTCCAGAGAATTCAAACACTTTTTCATTAAACAGACATTACTCACTTAAATTGGAAAACAGCGAAAAGTCTGAGAGGACGGTTGGTTTTAGCGGGGGAAAGGAGGGGGTCTCTTTTTTTGATCGCGCACCCTCAAGTTTAACCCCCCTTTTTTAAATAGAAAATCCTTCCGTACTCCAAAAAGTTTTTTCAAAACAGTTTTCAATAGGGATGTATTGAAAATTCGGTATTCGAAAAACGGGTATTCGGTCTTCGGTACCGAAAAGTCAATTTTCGGCCGAATACCGAATAATTAGAAAATTAAGGAAATTCCAAATCAAGGAACGTTTAAAATTAGAAATTATTTTATTAATTCTTCACTTAGCACTAAACTTCGACCTGAGATGTACACAAAAAACATTGAAACGGTATGTTAGCTAATAACCTCTAATTAACATTTGTGAGGCATATATAACAGAGCACATATTTGGGTAAATTTTTGACGGATGCTTATGAGTATTGTCAAAACTCAAAAAAATTTGGAAATGTCAGTAAACTCTGCAAAGTTTACAAGCAGTCCGACTTCACTCCAAAAACAGCCCAAGATCCTGAGACAGCCTGGATGAAAAGGGACAATCCTTCATGAAAGATAAAAGCAAAGAACACAAAGCCACAAAGTTGCAGGGATCTGGGGGCGGCGGCCCCCATAAACAAATAGAATTTTTTTTGCTTTTTTGGCAGAATTTTGTCAGTTGGAGACGTATCGGAAATTTTTCTTCATCCACAGCTAGAAAAGTTTAGGTCAGCTGGCCTCAACCGCTGAGAAAATTAGACCAATCTAGATTAAATTTAGGCCTAAAAAAGGCCAGTTTGCAAGGAGCAAAAGTTGACTACACGAAGGGGGTATATAGTATTCGACAACACACAGGCACACTTTATACTTGGTTTGTATAGAATTTGCAGAATCTTTAAATACACAGACTTACCTGTTATTTCCGGTAAATCGACTTTCAAGTGTTAAATAACACGGAAAGGTTTACCATTCCAGTGTTAAATAACACTGTAGTAAGGCCTTCCTTACCACTGTTAAGGTGGTAGTTGCGTTTTCGAGGTTTTTGTGATTTCTATGTAAACTTTGCGCCACCAGTACTCAAGTTATAAGTGACGCCTGAGCATAAATTTTTGGGACAGTATTGTAAAGGTCAAAATCCCCAGGCATGTCTCTCACTTTTTTGAAATTTCACCTGTGGACATTTTTAGAGGGTTTTAATTACAAAAAAATATCTAAAATTTTCGGTGCGTTTGCTTTTCAGCTATTTTCTCAGTAAATTGACTAGTTATTAAAAAAGTGGGGGACATGCCTGGGGATTTTAAACATGTCAAAAAACTTACCAACTTTCAGCCCCAAAAGGTAATCGTATGATTCAGAGCTGTGGCGCAAACTTTTTGTAAAAAATTTTAATATTTTGGAAAGGACCTTTCTTTAGTCGCTTATACTGGAAAGAAAAACACAGGTTAAATTTCAAGGCATGGCATACATTTAGGAAAGATATTGTTCTACCTAACGCAAAAGACCGCTTGTGATTTGAATTTGTAAACGCGGAGCTATGGCTTTTTAAAAAAACACCTAAAAACGCAATTACCCCCTTAAATAACACGGAAGGCCTACCCTTCCAGCGTTTTTAAATAACACTAGAAAAGCAGTACCTCTCAGAATACTCAGAATGCAAAAGCTGAGAACAGGTGGGGATTCTAACCCCCAAACTTCTGACTTGGGATCAGATGCTCAGCAAATGCTTAACGCACTACCACCTGAGCCAACCGGCCTTGACTGTCGAAGATCTTAGTTATACAAATATCAAAACCGAAAACCGCCATGATTAATGATTGATTAAGTTCTTTATTAGTTTCTTCTTCAGACGTTATTTATATCTTTTATTTAAATTTCTATGTCAATAACAGTATGACATAGTGTATACGATACAGTGTATCGATAGTACATAGAAGGACGGCATACTAAGCTCAAAGTTGCATGTTTCGGCAGTGTTTCTGAAACTTTTTAGGTAGGGATGTCCCTTTTCGCCGCACAAAACACTGTCCTACTCTGCCCCGGTGTACTATAATTATACATAGTGTTTATATATTTATTTACACGTAGTACTGTACTTTTCTGCATCTTTAAAACCTGAGAAAACATTCACTAAATTTTGTTTTACAAATGACAACTATTCGGTATTCTGTCTTCGGTATTCGGTTTTCGGCCGAAAACGAAAAACCGAATATTCGGTATTCGGTGAAATTTTTTTCGATCCCATCCCTAGTTTTCAACATACTTTTAATTTACAGTGAGTCTGCTGCCTATTTTACGACTGATGACTAAACAGGTATGAGGGAGGAATATAAGGTATATACACCTTGATTCTTGAACATGAACACTTATTACCTTGAAAAAGTTTTTTCTTAAAAAACAAAAAAAAAGAAAAACGTAACTTTTGTTTTAAAACGTTTACGTTTCTGAAGCATGCAGAAGAATAATATTTTTGTTGTAAAAGCAGCATGTTTGTAGGCCACTTTGTGAACCTTAAAGAAACGTTTCCGTTTTGCCGATCCAAAAATGGAGGGGGAAGTTCTTAGCCCCTTGTATACACCTCATACAGTTACTGATGTGTCATAATAACTCAACTGGTGCTGTTACCGAAATTATTTCGTCGCTGTGGTATTAAACCAAAAAATTTAAACATAATAATATTAATTAACTTTAAAACTACTTAATCGCGGTTCATACCTTAATCCAAAAGTTTGATAGGAAGTTAATTAAAATCCTAACACAAGCAATTATACTAAACAATTTCAAAAATAATGCTATAAATTTAAACTTTTTAAAGCAGAAGGTTCACAGGCGATGGTTCCAGCAAAGTATAACCCTACATAAATTCTGAACTCTAGTGAAGCGAGTCAGGTAGGAAAAAAGTTCGTCAAAGTTTAGAAGCTGAGCAGGCTTGTTTTTGCACAGTTAAAACTTCTTCTAGAAGTCACTGATGAGAAAGAAGCCCCACAGTCTTGCTGATAGCATAAAATTACCGGATGGCCTATGAGAGGGGGTACGTATTTATGCACGCTTTCGTTCTCGTAACACAGTGACATAGATATATTGACCAGTAAGACTATGACAAGCTTTCGTTCTCGTAACACGTATTAGATTATAATTTGGCTTGTCACAAAAGCAAACTGGGTTCTTATATCTTGCACTTTCTCATAAAAAAACCTTAACTAGACGTTTTTCATTATTTTTTGACTTTTACAGTCATTGCTTTTCAGAGAACTGATTTACTCTATATGTAGTATAAAATGTTACCTATACATACAAGTTTAAAATTTAAGACTGTTTTTTAACCTGTATCATACTATATACAGGCTTATATATAAGCATAAATGCAAATTTGCGTCCATATAAAAATGGCACAAGCTTAAAAAGTCACATCAAATCTGGTTTCGAAATTCTAAAATCACAGGTGGCAGACAGGAGAAAAAAGTTACAAAATACTCCGAATTTCGACGGGAGGTATATATCAGGTGATCTGTGTACAAACTATTTATGTATGTACGTTATGCTAGTAATATATATATATAGTATTACGATACGAACGGTAGATTACACAAAATCGGTTCCGCTAGGATCAGCAAAAAAACATTTAGCTCAAGTTTCAATTGCTTTAATTAGTTCAAGAAGTGCACTGCACCAATGAAAATTAGCGCAGTTGGTTAGAAAAAGTTTAAAACAGAGGTTGGCTAAGACTTCGCTCAACCGATATAACTGGAGATTAGATCAAACATTTAGTGATAAAATCAAGGTGATATAGCAATACCGATAATAAGTTAAAACCCAAGTCCTATATCTGGCACTTAATTAAATTCCGGCACTAATTTTTTCTAAACAGTGCCCGATATGGTAATAATGGCGTTGCGGGAATGAACAAGCTACAAGAGATGTTTCATTCCCGCAAGACCATTATACCACATAATATGTACGGCGGTGTTGGGGAATAATGGATCCGGATTCTTAGACAGGAGGGAATTCCCCCCCGGAAATTTTTTCCCAGTGTTTTTTACAAAAGAGTTCCCCCCTTTGGTTTCTATGGTCTGACAAATTTTCTGATACGTTTCCAATTGACCAAATTTGGCCTAAAAATGAAAAATTTTCTCCAAATTTTTTGGCGGCTGCCGCCCCTTAGACCCCTGCAACTCTGTGGCTTACTGTTCCTTGTTATTATCTTTCATCAAAGCCTAGATATGTATACACGAGTATATTATGCTGTATTTGCATATCTACATAAGTAAATATGTTACATTTACTTGTGTAATACACTGTCTGATGTGACGTTAAATTTCTGATACGTCTCGAGTTGACGGAACCTAAAAATTTCAAAAAATCGTCAGTTTTTTATAGGGGCTAACGCCCCTAGACCCCTACAATTTTGTGGTTTAGTGATCAGGCTTTTGTAAGGCGATTTATAAGTGTTAAAACTAATAAAAGTGCATGTTAACCCATTACAAAAATCGAAAGTTATTCCCCCTGAAAATTTTTTTGAGAACGCTACTGCCGGATATAGGACTATGGCCATTAGACTTGATTCTAGAACTAAATCCAGGAAGACTATCTCGACCTCATAGTGCCAATATGTATACGACAGAAGCCCTAAGGGAAAATGTTACAGTCTGCTTAGCATGTAATTTCAATCAAAAATAATATAAAACTTGTGACTATTCCTGCAAAAATGCATTAATAAACATATAAATGCAAACTAGCAAATAATTTTGATTAAAAAATATAATTTAGTAATCTAAAACATTATTGTATTTTTTACAGACAAAAAGTATCCAGCCATGTATCCTATTAAATACTATATTACCTGCTAATAGAAAATAAACCCAGTATGCTAATGAACAAGAACAAAGTCACCGGAAACTAGAAGTTTGAGAACAAAAACTTTACAGACAAATCAACTCAACCCACGCAAATTAGGACAAAACCAGTGAGTAGTGACTCCAGAATTGATTGAAAACACCCAGTACCAAAAACAGGCAAGACATAGTTAGTTGCTGAACCGAGTTTAATCTTTAGTCACTTGGCAACTGTTGTGTAATCATGAGCATATATACCTGCTTGAGGTGAACTTTTTTCATGGCTAACAAGCTAAACAGAACCTCTCATGTACATAGAAACGTGAATACTTTGTAGCTAACACCGTAGACAAGGGATTATAAACATACATGTAACGGGGTCAAAATTTTGGGAAGGCCTCCGGCCAAATTTTGGGGACCCTCCCCCCTGATCGACCAAAAATACCCTAAATTTTGCGAAATTTTGTAATTTCCAAAAAATGCCATTTTTACTAAATTTTGCGCGGATTTTGGGGACCCTCCCCCCGGCCCCTCGATTTGGGGGGGGGGTCCGCCGCCATCCCCCCCTCATACATGTATGATTATAAATGTCAACAGGGGGAAATGTGATTAATAAAATAAAATTTAAATAACAAATAAATATTATTTAATAAATAAATAGTTTTAAGTGGAGAGTAGAGGCCAAGTGCTGCCGTGTGCCCCCCCTCATACATGTATGATTAAACGGAATGTATTTAGTATATTGACATTGGTTTACCCGGTATGTCTGGTTTTAAGCTAAGCACCCCCTACAAAAATTTTCATGACTGTCAAAATTGCCTGTGGTTAAAATTCCTAATATCTGAGCATCAGCTGGAGCTGCTAAAAGTTTTTAGGCTTTAGAGACTTCAGGGCTTATCCCATCATCTTTACTTTAAACCTGCTTCTATGTCTGAGACAATGAGGTGTTTCACTGAGTGTCCCATGGGCGCAACTCCACGTTATGAATCCCCATGTAATTCTCCCTGCATTGTTTGTGGCACATGCCTTAGGTACGTCAGTGGTCTTAGGGTCATATCCGAAATTGGATTAGATTTAGGTAACTTTATATCGTGAATAACATAGTCACATAAACATAACATAGTGAAACTTCGCACACTCCAACATACACCATGTAAGCCGTTTTGGGCGAAATTTCAGCCGGTTATTTTCATTTTTCGCTGTGTTTGTTAATTAATTTAAATCCACTCCGTTAAATCCAATTTCTGATAAAGCCCTTAGTCTAGCTCGGGTCTTACTTTAATAATTTGTCCTTTGCGAAAGCTAAGCTCTTCAAAAGCTGCGTTTGGATTTGGCGACATGTTCCTGGGATTGTAGTCGTAGAGGGCCAAGAAGTATCTGATGCGAGGCGATTTCAGAAATCCCGAGTTTGCAGGTGGCATCATACCCTCCGAGCGCAGATCAGGCTCACTGGATGCCTTGGACCGCCGGTGTCGACTGAAACAGATTAAGGAGATTAGGGGGATTACAGAAGACAAAGATTAAAGCTCAGGCCATACTCGCCCTTATCATTGTCCCAATCGTTTTGTCCTCACCGGTGTCGACTGAAACAGATCAAGGAGATTAGGGGGATTACAGAAGCATTAAGATTAAAGCTCGGCTCATACTTGTCCTTAAGGACACAGGGACAGGGTCAAACGCATATTTCGATCAGCTGCAGTGAAAATTTGACAAATGCGTTAAGCAAATTATTTGTACAACGGTCTAGGAGTGACCTCAACTATCGTCATGCAAACAATCGGCATATTTGGCTATGTAGCTTTTCTGAAATCAACTAGGGACAATACGATGGGGAGAAGGACAAGGACAAGTATGAACCGGGCCATATACTTGTCCCAATCGTTTTGTCCACAAGCAATTTCAAGAAAAAAACAACCTAGTTAAATAAGCTAATTTTTTTCAAACAAAGATAGCTGACGGATAAATTTGCATGCAAATCGTTAAACGAAACGGTTTTGCGAATGCTTCACAATAGCCTACTGAAAAGTGTCCTAGGCCTGTCCCTATGTGCTTAAGGGGGGGGGGCTACCTGTAAAAGTGAAAATTTTAGGTTCTCCGACAGTCCGACTCGCTTCAAATTTGCACACAATGTAGCCCTAGGGAAGGCGCATCGCAGATGTAACAAACTGGAACCAATACTTTTGCCAATATTTTAATAGGGGCTTCCAAAAATTCAATTTTGCGCGTAAATCATAGGCGCAAAAGTTTTTTGTGGTTGTAAAGCGTCCCTTTACTCGAAATTTTTGTTAACACTGACGAAGCTGATTTTTACATGATTCGATAGCCTAACAATGTTATTAGGCTGATTATATATCATATATCATATCTCAACCTGTATGATCCATTTTTTAACATTTTTGCCCATGCCCTGAGCAATGACGCCAAATGTAAAATCACTCAAATTTGGCGGGCCCAAAAACGGAAATTTTTCACATTTCGCCCTCGATTTTGGATTTGAAAATACATATCAAAAATCCGGTTCATACGATTTCGCGCTTACATTTGGGTTACTACTTGCCAAGTTTCAGCCTGAGTTGGTTGGATGTGGTTTGTGCTAGAACAGTCCAAGTAACCGCTTCTTTTAGGCTTTTTGGCGTACTTTTGCCTATGTAAATACACTGACAAACGCACTGAACCAAAAGTGCACCTTCAAGCTTAATTATTCTTATCTGAGGTAGAGATGCCTTGGGGGAGTAACATATGCGAGAATAAGCAAAATTGAAGAACTTTGATTTTTGACCTGGGTAGCCCCCCCCTTAGGCCCGGTTCACACAGACGTACTTTTTACTTTTTACTTTTGGGCCAAAAGTAAAAATTTCGGTTCATACAGAACGTACTTTTTTCCTGTCGCTACCACAGTAGCGACAGGACCTTACATTCAATTTCCCCATCGCAAAATACATATCTTACGTTATTCTCTAGGAAAAATTTTTTTTTTTCTTAAATCTCTCTGTGGTTTTTTTCTTTTATTATAATAGCCCCCCCAGGCCGCCAGCCAGCAGTTTATTTTTATTCTATCTATTTTCCCCACAACAAAAAAATATTTTTTTTATTTTTTTAATTTGTATTTATATGTAAACATAAATTTCCAACATATACATACTACATACTTGATGACCAAATTTTTCAATTTTAAATTTTTGATTTTCAAGTATTACAATTTTTTTAGCAGTCCGATAGCGGGCATCTTGGTTCCAGAAGACTTCCAGCATTTTTGAAAGCTAAAAAACTTCCGCATTTTGAAAAAATGTCAATTTTTTATTTTTGCAAAAAAATTATTATTTCGACATACTAATTTTTTGATCCTATGAGACTGGTCTTCTGGAAACTATTTTTTTAGTTTGGGACCAATAAAAATTTGGAATTTTGCAAAAAATTTGAAATTTACATCTTAAAAAGATTAGAATTTTACAAAATTTATTTTTGTGACGTCTTACTCCTCTGGAGGACTTGACTGCTACCAAAATTATGAAAACCGGTTCAGTAAGTTTGAATTCTAGGCTGAAGGGGCGGATAAGGGGAAAGGCCCCATAAATCGATGTGCATTTTAAATGTTATGCCATATTTTAAGATTGCCCCATAAATCGATGTGCATTTTAAATGTTATATATGCCTTATTTTAAGATTACGAAATTGACTTGAAAACCTGAATTTTCGTTAGACTTCACAATTTTAATGTTGACTTGAAATTTTAGTTTTCTAAATAATCATTGCTTCTCGATCAATATTTTTTTACTAAACACATATCTTTACTCAACGATACAAACAGGCAATAGCAAGCTGCTGTTCTGATTGGCAAGCAGCCTGTGCAGTGCATGTGCTCCAATCTGCACGCTGGCGTCCTTTGCGGCCATTTCAGTCATATTTTTACAATGGTTATTGAGTTGCAGGTTTTATATTATTTTTCCCCCAAAAACCCAATTCTTTTTTTTTTTACAAAAAAAAATTATTACATACCTCTTGCCGCTTTTATATATATACTATTATTTATTTCTGATGTCCAACGTTTTTGTGATAATTTTCAGGCAATTAGTGTAGTGACGTAGTAATTGCCAAGTTAACCAAAGAACGTTGGTGATTAATTTTTTGTCTGAAAAAGTTTCATAGGCTGAAATTGACTGTAATAGCCGCCAGCGGGTTGGCACGTGACGCCGCCTGGTTGCTGATTAGAGCACGTGCACAGGCGGTTGGTCAATCAGAATAGCAGCTTGATTCTGATGGGCCGCCTGCCTACCTGTTTAAACTCAAGCAGGTTATGACCCTTACGAAATAATCACGCCACAATCTGAAGTTATACACTATTAGTGCGATTATTTTGTAGTTTTGTCGGCTGAACGGACATACGGATACGACTATAGGCATGAATCGACCATAATGCTAAACAAAAAACCTTTCCGAATGTTAAAAATAAATCGGTGGGTAGCGACAGGTGTATAACTTCCTTTGAAGCAACTTCTTCAAACTGAATTAGATTCTACCGAATATGACTCGCACTAAAAATTACTGCTGCTGGTGCAAACCGCAAGAATGTCGTGGCCATGGATGAGAACTCCGTAAATTTTGCATAAAATTGCTGCTTGTTACTTTTTACTTTTGGCCAAAAGTAAAAGTAGAAACGCGTTTTTACTTTTGCAATCTAGCCAATCAAAATGCTCTAAGAGAAGCTCCGCCTATTGAGCTTCATTATTATTGGTTAGATTTGCATTGTGACAAACAAGTGCACCAAAGCCTGCCAATTGAATGCGATCTTCCTTAAGTAAAAAGTAAGCCTGTGTGAACACTTTTGCAAAAGTAAAAAGTATAAAGTCAAAAGTAAAAAGTATAAAGTAAAAAGGAAAAAGTAAAAAGTAAGTCTGTGTGAACCGGGCCTTAAGGACAAGTATAAACCAGGCTTTAGAACGAAAATCAAGAAATACAATCACAACTCAACAATACGTAAACACGTATTCTAGCTACTGGATTAACCGGACTTGGAAACGGGCTTAAAGTGAACTTTACAAAAGTGGCAAACGGATTAAGCGGACTTGCTTAATAATGCCATTCCTAAACCTGCAGCTGCAGATTAAACAGACTTGACTCTTAGTGTGTTGTTTTTTCAATCAAGACTAAACGGACTTGACCATGCGCGCTAGTGCTCAGCGTGCGTGTTAAATCATTTTAGTCTGGTGATGTGATAGTTTAAGACTGGGTTTGGTTGGACTAAAAATAAGAAGTTGACTGTTTTTAACTATGATTTAGTCCGTTTGCTACAAGTGTAACATTTATAAATGTCATTTCAAAACCTCGGACTAAAATACAAGCTGTCACATTTTTAGGCAAAATTTTATGGGGGAGGGGGCGCCGACCAAAATGGGGGGGGGGCACCAAATACGTTATTATAGTTACACTGATACTTAACTTAGTAAACGATCCAAAATTCCTACCACAGCGACATCGCTACAGTTATGTAAGAAGTCGCTAAAAAGTTCATTAAAAATTTTGGGCTATGGGGGCCCCAAAATGAAATGGGGGGCAGGCGACCAAAATGAGGGGGCTCAGGACCAAATGGGGTGGGGCGCCCCCCCCCCCCCAGCCCCACCCACTAAAAAATGCCAGACCAGTTCAGTCCGTTTGAAGCCAGTAAAGAAAATGTGCCAATGTTATTACATCGCGCTACACGCCTTATTATTAGCCTGATCGAATCCAATAAATAATTATACTTAAATAGAATAATATAATTTAATTCTTCAAAAATATAATTAGAAAAATCCTATTTCTAATAAAACCCATAAACAGTCACGCCAAACCATACCATAAATAAAGAATAGCAAGAAGCGCGGCATACGCGCAGCAGTGACTAATAGCGAATACTTAAGTTAAGCGAGCCCATTGAAGCGAATAAAGTAAGTCACAGCAGGTCTGGGGTGACAAGCGTGGGATCAGAACCCAAGCTGAGTCAACCAATTACATTCAATATATTGCTAAATATATATAAATTAAAAAAACAAATTCTACAATTTAAGTAGACCTATAATAATATGGGGATGAAAACATGCATAATGAATGTAAATATAGAATTGACTTAATTTTAGTATATATATACTAGGTGATTCATAAAAAAGCTTAAATTAGCTTCAAAAACGTGAGCTACAACCAGATAAAAAATTATTAAGCTCTGACAATTAGAGCAAAAAAATGGACGGGTGATGAATTAACCAATAAGGCGGCAGGTTCTGCGTAACACAAATGCCTATATAAAGTAGATTAGCAGAACACGATCATAAGAAAATACTGGTTGTTGTTAATAATTAGTAGTAATATACAGTACATTAGTAGTACGTAATTAATAATTAGTATTAGAAGTAAATGTACCTACACGAGGTCTCGGTCGGGGGGGGGGGGCTTGTCCCTGAAATAATTTCTTATTTTTGACGAAAAAAGGAAAATTTTAATTACGATTATTTAATTAATGATTTTTGTAAAGGGACTGCCTCTTTGTATTTCCGAAATAATTGCTGTATTAAAAATAAAACCATACAATAAAAATAAGTCCATATATTCTCAAAATGATTTTGCTAAGTGTGTGTTTTGACGAGGGAGACCCCAATAATTGCACAATAGCGATGGCGGAATCTGCACCACGTTTTGTGCACTGGCTTAAGGACAAACGGTTACGGACAGAGCTCAGAGGGGGCCTTGTCCCGGATTTGTCGGAATTTTAAGGGAACTAGGGATTGCCCCAACGTTTGGATGACTTTAACGTAAAAAAACGTTGGGTAAAAATGTAAAATTATTCCCAAAAATTCGATTTATTTAAAAAATTTTCGGCTAATTATTGGAACTTGTTACTGCCACTTAGGGCACATTTTGCGTTTCGGGTCACCTTTTATCCGCACAGAGAAAGGGGGATGGTTCCGATGGGTCAAATCTGAGGGAGGGGGCTTGTCCCGGAATCAAAAATTCTAGACGAGGGCGGGAACTTGCCGCCCACCATGTATATCGATGGTCACAACCAAAATTTCAGTGAGAATCTTAGTTCGCGACTTAATATACTACAATACGCTATCGGATTTGACTTAAGCAGGCGCTCTGAGTAACTTCCAATAGGTAAATCAAATTGCTATAATTTTTTGATTCTTCCTGATACGAACTTTTTTGCATAAGTGCCATCAAGATGAGCACCAGGCAAGCATTTTTTGCAAAGTTTGATGAGTCTCGGAACATTTTAGCAAATTTTATGACTGCATCAAAACTGAAACTTTGAAAAATTTGACTAATTTTTGAAATGACGTAGATCAGTGGTGCCTCAACTAAATTTAACAATCTATAGCTTAAATTAAAGACAATTATCTAGCCGAGGTGCCATTTTTGTCGAATTTTTGTTATTTGCGATAAATTTTTAGTTATTTTAAATTTTATCAAAAGTGACGTTTTAAAAAGCCTATCATATTGAGCCAAATCATACAATTTAAGAAGTTCGGCGCCTCCATATACATCTGTTCTAACAGTCTGCAAAGTTTCATGCGGATCGGTTTTCGCAGCTGACAGTAATCTTAAAAAAATGTACGCTAAAGCCCAATTTCAGAAACCTTAAGTTTGCTTACACATACGTATTTTCCAAAAAATAGAGCTAATTTTTCTGTGCTGAAATCCGCTGAGAAAAGTTTCGGAAGCCAATAAAGTAGCTAACGAAAAATTAGTTTGAAAAATAGTGTATTTTTGTCAATGTTGGTCAACGTATTTTGAAAAATTTTTTAGAAACGTTTGCCTACACAAACGACTTTTTAAAAGTTGCAACTAGCTCTTAGCAACATAGAACTGCTTCAAAAAGTACCAAAAGCCATTGTAGAATTTTTTGGTATATCGATTTAAAGATTTTTTCCCATTGAAAAATAGGCTAAAAATTCAAGTTGAACAAAATTTGACATTATATACATCAAATGAAAGCTAATTTAATTTGCAACAACTTTTCTTATTGAGTTATATAATTAACGAAAACGTGCGTGAAAAATTTTATCACCCAAAGTCGGTTATTGAGGGCGCCACCTTACTTAACTAATTAACCGTCATTAGTTACGAACTTTAGAAATAGTACATAAATATCACATAAAAGTCAACAACGAAAAGTGATTGAACTAAAACTTCTGCAAAACCTTGAAAAAAATAGATTAAATTTACTTAAAAATAATATTACACGAGTCGATCAGTAAATATATATATACTTGATAATGACTTGAGAAATGAGAATTAATTTTTTTCTAGTTGATCACAAATATGTAGTAGTTAATAGTAGGTCAAGACATTACTAGCCGGCTAAAAATTAGCGGGATTCAACCTCTATATATATATATATATAATATATATATATATATATATATATACATATATATATATATGAAATATATAATCTAATCCATATATATATGGTATGTCATATATATATAGGTATCTATGATACAAGAACATCCCCCTCTCCCCCCCATCCCCCCCCCCACTCTCTAGCACCCCCCAACCCACACACCCCCCCTTCTATTCCCCCCCCCCCACCCCCAACTCTATACCACACCCCCCCACCAAAAACACACCCCACCCCCCCCCCCCCCACCCCAACATTTGTTATTATCTTTCATCAAAGTCTATACATGAGCACATTCTGCTGCATTTGCATGTCTACACGAGTATATTATGCTGCATTTAGTTGTGTAATACACTGTCTTCTTGTCTGATGTGGCGTTCCCATCATGTGTTTTATTTTCCTGTCGGAAAAAACCCCCCCCCCCCCCACCCCCCCCTTGTTTTGAAGTATAAATGTGTTACCCCAAAACAAAAAAAAAAAAAAAAAAAAAAAAACCACCCCCACCCACCCAACACAACACAACCCATAATGGCTTTTTAAAACATGACACGAGCGTCGAAACCGGTTATTAACCAAATAAATTAAAAAAAAACACCCAAAAACCCCCCCCGAAAAACCAAAAATTCACACAACAACCATCGATCCGAATCCGGCAGAAATACCATATATAATATATTTTTAAATTTTTGGATCCGGTCGATCCCTGATATATATATATATATATATATATATTTATATATACATAGGTTGTTTTAAGTATAAATGTGTTAATAATTAAAACAACACAGGCCACCATAAACCCAAAAAAAAAAAAACAAACCCCAAAAAAAACCCCAAGTAAAAAAACCACAATCAGTACACAAACAGTCCCAACTCAAACAAGCTCTAAAGTTTCGGAGCTAAACATATACACATTTTTGGTTTAACCCAGGTTTAGGTTTCGGATCAAAACTTAGGCCAAATCTAAATAACCAGTAGGCAAACTCATTACCAGCCAGCGAGAATACATGAAATGTTTTATAACCTGTCGGGAAAAGAGAAAAAATTATATAAACTCTTCACTTTCTTCTAACTGATAAGCTCTGGGACAGACACCGCCTCAGTACGCCTGACTATTGACAAACGAACCTACGCACAGGCCGCGGCCAAAAGGCAGCTTGAGGGTGGGGGTGGATGAAAGAGAGAAAGTAAACCCCAAACCGACAACGCTAGCCATGCCACGCCATTATATATATACATACACATAGTGGGTGACCGAGTCCTACGCTCAGGGACCCTAACCTAGGTTCCCAACCAGATTCGAGCCAGTTTCCTAAAGCCTAAGGTCTTCATACAAATGTGTATACTGCTGCTGCTGCTGTAATAAACCTTGAAAACAGACAGAAACGGAGTATTGATCTGAGTTCTGTTTAAGTCCTGCCGACCGACCAAGTTCCCTCAGACTCAGACGGCCACACTCAGCCCTGGCAGGTACACTACTATACCTAATTCCGAGGTTGTAGTGTACTGTGTATATATATGCATGTATGTATGCATGTATACATGTGTATACGTCTTCTATAGAGTGAGACACTATTATGTACTCTTGGTGTATACTACGCAAACGAAGAACAAGAGTAATTCTTCACCCTCACAAAGTTCTATATAAATATACATTACTAGGTATATTATGGTTATATATGAACGCACAGATATGTAGGTATATTCTACATAGTATTGGATGTAAGCGAAGAGTTGGTCAGTTGTTGCGTAAATATTCGTATACAAGTCATATTAACTCAGTGTAGACAGAGAAATGTTTATATATTATTATAAAAATGCCCTTCACAGAAGGGCAGCAATGTTAGTAGAATAGGAAAGCGGAAAAATGCTAATATGCTTGTTAAACACCCAGGACAAGTTTTGCCACCGAATAGGAAAACGCAGCTTGCTAAATGAAGCGGACAAGAGTTGTGTCAGAATAGGAAAACGCAGCTTTTTAAATGAAACGGACAAGACTAGTGTTAGAGTAGCAATCGCCCTGAGACATGTTAGTGCTCTCCTTTCCTCTGCACCCTATTCGCGCGAATAATTAGGAAAAGCATTCTTGATGCTCATATACTATCACATATTCACATGTTTAGGACTTGTAGTGTAAGTAGATATAAGTTACTTAATTTAAATTTCTTTACATATTACATACATATCTATTTTTGTAAACATCTTTCCCGAAAGTTACGAATGACATATTTTAAATAAACATTTTCACAGAATAGTAACATACCAATATTCAAACACTAAACTTAGTCTACTTAAATGTTTATGATGATTAAACACATGTACGTATAACGTATGTGTAAAAATAAAAACGAATGACCGCTGTGATTGATTAATGATCTCTTGTGAATGTACGACTCATTAGAAGAATGTTTATTCCGGTTAACATGGCCTTGCCTTTGTAAATAACATCAAGAACCAGCTATGTATACCATACTTTTCTGGTAACAACTGACCAACTCTTTGCTTACATCCAATACTATGTAGAATATACCTACATATCTGTGCGTTCATATATAACCATAATATACCTAGTAATGTATATTTATATAGAACTTTGTGAGGGTGAAGAATTACTCTTGTTCTTCGTTTGCGTAGTATACACCAAAAGTACATAATAGTGTCTCAACTTACAGAAGAATGTATATATGTATATCATACATACATGCATATATATACACACATACACTACAACCTCGAATTAGGTATAGTAGTGTACCTGCCAGGGCTGAGTGTGGCCGTCTGAGTCTGAGGGAACTTGGTCGGTCGGCAGGACTTAAACAGAACTCAGATCAATACTCCGTTTCTGTCTGTTTTAAGGTTTATTACAGCAGCAGCAGCAGTATACACATTTGTATGAAGACCTTAGGCTTTAGGAAACTCGGCTCGAAATCTGGTTGGGAACCTAGGTTAGGGTCCCTGAGCGGAGGGACTCTGTTACCCACTTATGTGTATTGTTATAATATATAATGGCGTGGCATGGCTAGCGTTGTCGGTTTGGGGTTTACTTTCTCTCTTTCATCCACCCCCCACCCTCAAGCTGCCTTCTGGCCGCGGCCTGTGCGTAGGTTCGTTTGTCAATAGTCAGGCGTACTGAGGCGGTGTCTGTCCCAGAGCTTATCAGTTAGAAGAAAGTGAAGAGTTTATATAATTTTTTCTCTTTTCCCGACAGGTTATAAAACATTTCATGTATTCTCGCTGGCTGGTAATGAGTTTGCCTACTGGTTATTTAGATTTGGCCTAAGTTTTGATCCGAAACCTAAACCTGGGTTAAACCAAAAATGTGTATATGTTTAGCTCCGAAACTTTAGAGCTTGTTTGAGTTGGGACTGTTTGTGTACTGATTGTGGTTTTTTTACTTGGGGTTGGGATTCATAGATTTTAATTTATTTGGTTAATAACCGTTACGCTCGTGTCATGTTTTAAAAAATTATTAACACATTTATACTTAAAACAACCTATGTATATATATATATATATATATAATATATATATATTAGGGATCCACCGGATCCAAAACTTCGGCCGGATTGGGGATCCGGATCCGGTATCCACCGGATCCGGCCGCAGCAAAATCCGGATCCGGATCCGGATCCAGTCTGAGAGACACAGACATTTTTCCAAAATGAAAAAATTTCAAAAAAATTTTTGTTCATCTTGACCTCTGGCGGTACCTGACTTCGATTTCGGGGGAGGGGCGGGGGTCTGAAATTTTTTTTTGACTTTTTATATAATATACTAGCGTTTTTCAGCTTTACGCTGAATTCGTTATAGCCGCAGCCATATCGAGGGCAATCGTGTTTTACCTGTTTCGTAGTAAAAACCAGCGGTGATATCTTGAGAAAAAATGGGGAGAATTTTTTCAATTTTTAGCTTGGAATTTGGTCCACTGGAGACGTAACAGAAATTTTTCTTTCCGACAGGAAAATAAAACATATGATGGGAACGCCACATCAGACAGAAGACAGTGTATTACACAACTAAATGCAGCATAATATACTCGTGTAGACATGCAAATGCAGCAGAATGTGCGCATGTATAGACTTTGATGAAAAAAAAGATAGTAACAAGGAATAGTAAGCCAAAGAGTTGCAAGGGTGTGGGGGCGGCAGCCCCCAGGAAGAAAATTGGGGAAAATTTTTGATTTTTAGGCCTAATTTGGTCAATTGGTATCATCAGAAAAATTTTCCTGCCGGACCATAAAAACCAAAGGGGGGACCCTTGGACACAATTACCCGTCGTCAAGAAGTGCCAATTTGATACTGGATCCGGATCCGGCAGGTTTGGATTCAAATTCAGCCGCCGGATC